>SNQJ01S0182870.1:7078-19098 GCA_010110895.2 Picea sitchensis | reverse complement strand
GACCTTGTTACCAATCTTTACTCGATTCTATGCCACTCCATTAAAGGTCAAATTTAAGATTGTTTTTATTGAACTTGATTGTGTTAAAAGGTGAAATTGAAGTGATTAAGAGGCTTGAATCCAAATTGAAATGAACTTGGTAAAGAATTTTTATTAAATCTCATATACCATTACTTAATGCATCCAACAAATTAACTATGGAAAAAAGGAAACATGAGATGAAAGAAAAAAACATGACAAGAGATCACCATTGTTAACGAAGTTCACCAGTATGGCTACATATTCGGATCGCCTGGAATACAAATTGCTTCTTTGCTTCTCCCAATGTGGGGTTGGTTCTCCTTTACAGAAAAGGGCTACATATTTTCCCAAATGAAGGGGAAACAAGGCTCTCCCAATGTGGGGCATAGTTCTCCCAATGTAGGGGCTCACATACTCTCCCAATAAGGGGCTAACCTCTCCCAATTAAGGGGATTACAAATTACAAGCATGATTGTTTGACTCTCTCCAAAAAGCCTTTTTCAATCTCTCCCAATAAGGGGTTTAAATAATTTTTCCTAGCTCCATAATACAAAAAGAGAAGATCCATGAATTTAGGATCTAGTACCTACCCAAGGAAAAAAATGAAAAAGATCCTTAACTTGCTCCTTGAGACTAAGAATCCACTTGTAATAAAGTGATGAAGAGTCCAAACCAATTAATGAGACCCGTAACTTCCTCCTGAAGTCTAGGAGCTACTTCTCTCTTAAAAGTAGGAAACTAATTTGTCAGTTGTATTCTCGCAACTAAATCCCCATTTTTACAAATAATACATGAGATTTCCACTCACTCCAAGTATTCCTCTTTTTTTCCCCTTGAAATTAGGAAAATAATTTGTGAGTTGGATTATCTCACAACTAATTTCTCGTTTTTACAATTAAATGAATAATACGTGAGATTTTCCAACTCACTTCAAATATTAATCATTTATTACAATTAAATCATTCATGATTAATTAATTATTCTTTGCCACCTATCATTAATTAGCATTGTAATGATATTTTTCATGGTATGAAAAGTAATAGTTCCATGTGTGGAGATCCTCCTGGATCATCTAGGGTAGTTGTATGCATGGATACGTTTTTGTCGAGGGTCTGCATATCCTTTGATAATGTAGCCATGAATGCATGAACCATAATATGGTCTTTGGTTGGATGAATGAGGTGTTTATATATTAGGTTTGTTATAACTTTGGTGACTGACTCGGTGACTTCCCGTCTACGGCTTGTGTTTTCTTGTATTTTTTCGACCAGTTCTTCCATTATGAGATTCTTCCTGATTTCCTCTAACTGGGGAAGTTGACATAATTTGATCAAATTTTGTGATGCTTTGTGTAGTCGCGAGCATATTGCCATAGAGATCCATCTTCCTTTCCCTTACTAATTGATGATAGAGTTCGACCAACGCAACCAGTTTTTATGCAATCCACGTATCAATATTGTTCATGTCTTCTCGGATAGTGTTGAACTGTGTGAGTTTAGTCTACACCATTTTATGTTGATCTATGGTGGTGGTGAATATATCTTAGAACATGTGCAAGTTGGTATACATGTCGATTATAGCTTCCTGTAATTATGTCATGACCTTCTCTGCACTTGATTTGAAGCTTTCAAGGTTTCCCTCATCGATCTTTACTTAATGAAGCTTCTCCTCCAACTCCCTAATCCTTTCTTCTTTATAGAGGTTTGTTGTTATAGCTTTTGGACATTATCCTTTGTGGCGTTCATGAAAACAAATCCAACGGATGTTATGGAAACCAGATCTTCACTCTCTCAACCAATAATGGTAACCAGACCAGAATTTGGATGGGTCTCCTAAACCAAACGATGCATAGTTTAATTGGGACTTTGTATCGGGGAGTACCCCTTATTGTTGTTGGAAAATTCTTCCTTTCAATACAACCCAAAAGGCACCACCACAAATTCATAGTGTCCATAACTTTTCCTAAAGGTCATTTTGCTAGTATCCTCTTCTTTGATTCTCGCTTGATGATAGCATGATCTCAAGTCAATCTTGGAAAACATATTTTCTCCTTTCAGTTGATCGTAAATATCATCAATCCTTGCAAAATGATATTTATTCTTGATTGTAACCTTGTTCATTTGTCTGAAGTCAATACATAACCTTAGTATTCCATCTTTCTTCCTGACAAAAAGAACTAGGGCACCCCAAGAAGAAACATTTGGGCGTATGTACCCTTTATTTAACAACTCTTCTAGATGCATTTACAACTCTTTTAGCTCCACTGTGCTCATTATGTAGGGAGTCTTAGATACTTGGGAAGCTCCAAGAATTAAGTTAATAGATACATCTATATCCCTATTTGGTGGAAATATTGACAATCCCTCAAACACGTCTTCAAACTCTTTGAAGACTGGATAATCTTCAAGACTTGGATCTTTATCCTTCATTGGATCTTCCATATGGGCTCCATATATTTGGCACCCCTTTCTAAAAATTATTTTCAAATGCAATGTTGAAATCTCTCTAATAGATATAGGCCTTGGAATACCTTGCACTGTCCTTGTGTTAGCGTCAGAAGTCACTCCTGGATTGCTTGCAGGAGCATAGCCCGACGCCCATCAGTTTTATGTCACAGTTTAATAAATGGGGTGATCAAATGGGTAAAGACTCAAGAAAATAAGACTTTGACTTGGGAAACTGGGCCTGGTATGTAGGAGACAAGGGAGGTCTTGATCCAACTTCTGTCAGTAAGTGGATTAAAGGGTGGTAGATGGAGGACTTGTGAGAAAGATGAGCAAGACGCCTCAGGCGACAGACCTTTGGAAGCTTGTGGAAGAAAAACTTAGAAACCAAGTTCCTCTTGGTCCAGAGTTTCAAGGAGCTGATGGGTGACTCGACTGAATCCTTCAATTCCAAGTCGTTTCAGCGCGGAGAACATCACAAGAGCTGATTAGAAACAACGTGACTATTACAGTGATCCAACCTACATCATCCTATAACAGTCACAACTCGACTGGATCCTCCAATTCCGAGTTGTTCTAACACATTATACAAAGAGGTGGAAAAGAAACTGACATCCATAAAGTAAGAAATCTCAAATGCCTTATACATTAACCAGAGCGACCAGCGCTTCACAAAAACTTTACAATTAGGAGCCTTGCTCAACCATCGATACCTCCAAAAATGAAAAAATTGAGTACATATACCTGGGCAGATTTTCCCAACAGAGGCACGCTCGCCCTTCAAGGCATACCGTCTCTTCAATCGATATTCGAGTGAAAGTCCCTCTTCAGACGTTTCCTTAACTTCGCGTGGACTTTGCAGGGGAGGTAGCTGAAACACTAAAGGCCAAAATGGCGTGTGCAGACTTCTTTGTCTAATCGAGGACTTCGGCATGGCTTCTCTGTTCTATTCAGTACATGGAACCCGTTCGAGCAGACCGATTGCCGGACTCTCCATACCTCAAACTTAATGAACGAATGGAGGTTTCAACCACCTGATCACATCTTCATTTACTCCAAGTGAAAACCAGGATCGAGGTCGCATCAGATGGCGCATGGAGATTACTATGATCCTTTCGGCGATCAGACCTGACACCTTTAGCCCCCTTACACACAGCTCCTTTCTTTCTTGATGACCACGGGTTGTGACCCTGTGCTTATTCCCAAGGCGATTTCGGCGTTCGCGAATGGGAAGGAGCTATTCCTGCAATTTGAAATTGCAATGAGCAAAACGTCGAGACGACTCAATCTGGTGCCACGCGTCCCTCTGAGATATGACGATCCTGAACTCACCTGACGTTGCTATGGGCCTGGGTC
The DNA here is from genome assembly GCA_010110895.2 of Picea sitchensis. Taxonomy (NCBI): domain Eukaryota; kingdom Viridiplantae; phylum Streptophyta; class Pinopsida; order Pinales; family Pinaceae; genus Picea; species Picea sitchensis. The sequence continues at coordinate 15,277 of SNQJ01S0182870.1, read as the reverse complement.
CGAGACTCTCCCGGCATCTCGTGCATCGGAATATAGCGGAGCTGCTCTTTGCACCTTGGAGTCGCGATGGGAGAAACGCCGAGATGGCTCAGTTTGCCATCATGTGTCCCTTTGGATGGACGGCTGAAAATGTTTCGCGATACCGCGGGCCCTGCTTTCAGCGCTATCGGGGTTTGGGGTTTTGCGATACAAAGTGATATAGAACTTTTACCCTTCGAACTTGCAATTGCCAAAAACCGACGCGACCAGATCTTGCGCCACGCATCCTTAGGATGAATGGATGAGGGGGCATTCGATATTTAAAAGGGAGTCGCCCTCGTTTACAGGCTCGCTTGAAGTGACTTAGTGCTAGGACCATGGGCTCGGCTCCAAAGGCGCTTTCAGCATTTCGTCGATCGACGATCCCAACTGCCATGAATCGGAGGCTCCTTGTTTCCCGAAACTCCGATCCCCGATACACCGACTGGAAGCCACCTGTCCCAATTGGATCGGACGACCCAGATTTGTCTTGAATTATTGGAGCTATCTCTTGCATTAACCCCGGGGCAAATTGGCAGCCCCGAAATCCTGATGACCATTGATCAGCTTTATAGGTGGATCTCGGTGGCCGTCAGCAAAACTTCGCCCATTCGCTCGAATTGTAACTTACAAGAGGTTCCTCCATGTTGCGCTTGGGCGCTTCCCCGAAAATCCTGCAGACCTGTGTACCTTTGTGCTCCGATACCAAAATTGTTGCTAACATTAGACTCCATGGGGGATAGAGTCATCCCCGCGATGCTCTAAGGACTCATTTTGCAGTTCCAGTGCCTTGTTGTTGGGCTAATGAGTCATTATTAAGCAGAAAAATAAAAACGAAAACGAACAAAGAAACCAAAGGACAATATTTACAAACAAAGGAGCTATTTGAGACTCAAACAAAACATTTCTTCAGAAAATGCCCATTCACTGGGCTGTTGAAAACTTCTTCACCTTCCAAACCTCGCAACCTGTACGTGTTATTTGGGAAAGTCTTAGAGATTTTGAAAGGTCCGATCCACAGGGCTTCAAATTTGCTGTGTTTTCCTTTATCTTGCTTAGGAGCATCCCATTTCAGCACCAGGTCTCCTATTTGGAACTGCTCCTTCTTTCCCTTCTTATCGAAAACCTGCTTGATCTTGTGCTGATGGTCCTGAATTTTGTCCATTGTCTGCTCCCTGGCCTGCTGGACCTCTTCTAGCTGATGAATCTTTCTGATCATGTCATCAGGCTCCTCCTGATGGTCCTGGAGGAATTTTGCTATGGGGATGGCTAAATGAGAAGGGAAAACAGCCTCCGCTCCATAGACTAATTGGAAAGGAGAGACGCTGATAGATCTCTTTGTGGTCAATCGATCGGCCCATAGAGAAAATTTTAATTTGGAATGCCAAGCCTTCTTGTTGTCTTCCAACAACCTTTTGATGATCCTTATCAGGATTTTGTTGGAGGATTCTACTAAACCGTTTCCCTGTGGATAATATGGGGTGGAATGAATCAGCTTGATTCTGAACTGCTCGCAGAACTTGGCCAATGGCTTGGACCCGAAAGCGGTTGTGTTGTCAGTGACAATTTTACTCGGGCAACCGAATCTCGTGATGAGGTCCTCCAGGAATCCAATGATTACCTTGTGGGAAGCACTCCTGGTAGGGATAGCTTCAATCCACTTGGTAAAGAAATTTGTAGCAGTCAGGATCCACCTGTGCTACCCACTGGAAACAGGGTGAATTTCTCCAATGAAATCTAGGCCCCACTGCTGGAAAGGTCCTGAGACCACCACCAGATTTAACGACAGAGACTTGAGCTGCTATTTTCCTGCAAATTTTTGACATTTGATGCAGGCTCTGACCTTTTTGCAGATGTCAGTGAACACGGTAGGCCAGTAGTATCCAGCCCTGAAGATTTTGTGGGCTGTGGCTTTCCAGAAATGGTGCCCTCCACACAGGTCGCTGTGAAATTTAGCCACGATCATTTCGGCCTCTTGTGGACTCATGCATTTTAAAAGCACCCCCAGGGGGTCTTTGCAATATAACACTTGATCGATCAGGCAGTATCTAACTGCCTTGAGCTTCAAAGCTCTTTCTTTGTTCCTTTGTAGGCCGTCTGGGGGCCGCAACTCTTGCAGAAAGTATATGACATCCTTATACCAAGGACATCGAGCCAATGGGGGCTCCCTTCGAGGGTCTATGTTAGACAACCAATCCTGCTGAATACCTGAGCATTCATTGATGAAATTTATCCCCAACGCTTGGCAATTGGCTTTAGCCAATAGCTTGGCTAAACCTTGACCTTTGATCAATTTGGTGGGCTTTATTTCCAGGTCGAATTCCAGAATTCTGGCTATCCATTTACTCCTTCTCCCATTTATGTCAGGCTGAATAAGAATGTCTTTAATAGCAGCCAAGGGGACATAGGCGATGATTTTTGACTGCAGGACGTAGGTTCTAAAAGCTTTGAGATATTTTACTAGAGCATAGGCATGTTTCTCCATAGTGTCATACCTGACTTCGGCATCCCTCAATGCTCGGCTGAAATAAGCAATAGGATGCTCTAGCCCAATGTCGTTTGTCTGTAATAGAACAGCAGCCACCGTGTCGGGTGAGGCAAAGGAGAGAATAAGGAAATCCCTTGAGTAGTCGGGACTAATAAGCACAGGAGATTCAGTCAGGGCCTTCTTGATTTGCTCAAAGGAATTTTGCGATTGAGGGGTCCACCTTACTTCATTTCCTTTCTTCAGCATGGCTGTTATAAGCTTTACCTCCTCAACAAAGTTAGGCACAAACCTCCTCAGAAAATTAATTTTACCGAGGAAAGATTGGACCTCCTTCTTGGACCTCAGGATCAATAAGGCTTGTGTCACCTCAACTCTGCTGGGGTCAATTCTGACTCCTTCCGCTGATACTATGTGGCCTAGTAACTTTCCCTCCTGCATGGCGAACATAGATTTCTTGGGGTTTAATGAAATACCAAAATTTCTGCATTTCAGGAAAACCTTCCTGAGATGACGACGGTGTTATTTATCAGATTTTGAAAACACTGTGATGTCATCCAGATAAACGCCCACAAATTTATCCTTTTCCCCAACAAAATCTATGTCCATGGCACATTCAAACGTTGCCCCTGCGTTCATTAATCTAAATGGCATCTTGGCGTACATGAATGTCCCCCATGGAGTGGTAAATGTCGTCTTTTCCCTGTCCTTAGGCAGAACAGAGAACTGATTGTAGCCAGAGAAACCATCAATCATGGACATCCTAGAAGCTCCTGTTACCCTTTGCAGTATGTGTTCCATCTTTGGCAAAGGGTAGTTATCCTTTCGTGAGCTCCTTTTTAGGTTTCTGAAGTCTACACAGAGTTGGATCTCTCCATTCTTTTTCCTTACTGGCACCAAGTTGGCCACCCACTCTGAATATCTCAGTGGTACAATGATCTGAGCTTGAAGCAGCTTCTTCACTTCCCTCTCCATGATAGGCAGCAACATAGGATTGATCTGTCTCAGTTTTTGCCTGAATGGATTTGCCTCCTCTTTTAATGGGATTTTATGCTCGATGACAGAAATGTCATATGTTTTTAGGTCCTCGTAGGTCCAGGCAAACACATCAGCAAATTCCCTCAAAAGTCCAATGTATTCGAACCTCTGCTCTTTTGTTAGAATTCTTGACAATTTGACAAACTTGGGCTTACTCTCGGTCCCGATGTTGCACTGAATAGTACTAGTGTCATCCTCTGAGGTCTCTCCCTTTAATGACACATAATTTCTATCAAAAATCCTTTCCAAAGGAACCATTCCTCTTGGAATATGATTGCTGTGCAGCTCGACAATGTTACGCTTTGCAATATTATTCAGAAAATTACCCCCATCAAGATTTTCTTCCGAGACAGAGTCTTGGTCGATGTGCATCTCTGAAAATTCTTCGACAGTCTCCAAGAACTTCTTGATCTCGAGATCATCCTTGAATACCTTCCAATGTTTTATGTTGTCAGGTATGGAGGGCCTGTATTTCACTTCCACATCATATCTGAATTTAGGCGGCAAGGGTACTTTGAAATTACTTGCTGATATAGCCAAGGAATCTGCCATCGTGTTCTCCTTTCTTAGGATGAAAGAAATGTTAAATGCTAAGAAGAAACTGTCAACTAGGTCCCATACCTCATTTTTGTAGCTTTTGAGTCGAGGATGCTTAGCCTGATAAGCGTTTCTGATCTGTTGGACCACCAACTCTGCATCACCGAACACTGCTACCTCCTGAATTCCCATTTCTCTCGCAGCTCTTAATCCCAGAACAAGAGCCTCATACTCTGCCACATTGTTGGTGGCTTCAAATTCTAGTTTGTACGATAGAGATATGGTTTCCTGAGTAGGTGACACAAAAACCACCCCAGCTCCAGCGCCTTCCCTGGAAGAGGCTCCATCAAAGAAGATTTTCCAGACGGGGGTGATGGAGGGAGGAAATTTAGGGGAAATGGTGGGCTTCTTTCTGAGTTTAAGAGGAGGTTTGGGAGCATGGGTGAGTTGAAGCACACTAGAACCTAAATCAGTATCTAAGGCGAAAATGGGATGGTTGGTAGGGTTGGCCTCATCACTAATTATATAGGCCAGTTGGGCTTCCCTGTATAGTCTTCTATGCTCTCCTCCAAATACTGGGATAGTAGCGTATGTGAGGTCCATATACAAAGTTCCCCCCAGTATTTTTATCCAAGATATTGATAACAACATACCGAACTTGGGGGGGACATCAGCCACTACAATATCCATGACCACACTTTTCATGGGTAACTGAAACAAGGTCACGACTAGGTCTTTGATAACCCCTAGACATTGGACTTTCCTGGAATCAAAGGAATAGAGGTCATGATAGGCTCGGGTGACTTCTAGTCCTAACTCTTCCATGACAGTTTTGGGCATGAGGTTATGAGAATCCCCCGAATCCATCAAGAAGTTATGCAGTACCTTGTCATGTATGTTCAGGGATGTGTAGAAAGGGGGGATGAGTCATCTCTATCTTCTACCATAGGGCCTAGAATCACTGCAGGATTTTCATCTTGTATATTAATGGAGTCTGTGGGAAGGCTTGAGACTTCAGATTGTAAAAGCTCCGAGAAGTGCTTCTTGAACCCTTCATGTTTAATCAATTCGGTTAGGGGCACAGGGATTCTAATTTTTTGAATTTCATGCTCGAAATTGAAAGAAGATGTAAGCTTGGGAATTTCTCTTATTTCGAGAACATGACTATGGACAATGGGAGAGAGGGGTTGAGCCTTCTTACCTCTGTTGTTGTCCGCTACCTCATTAGCGAGCTTCTCTGTTCTAGCGGACTGCTCAGGAACATCAGGTGTTGTTGTCCCCTTTTTAGACCTTAGATCATATCTGCCTTGGCTGCCACTGGCCTTGTCTCCCTTGCCCAATTCATTTAGCTGACTGTCCATGAGAGACTCCTCGTATGTTGATTGAGTGAGATGAGGAAAAGGAGGCATGTCTCTGAAGAAATGGATTTCAGGATCAAGTTCCTCTGCTCCTTCTTGTTCCTCCTCGGCCACAAAATTGTTTTGAAAAGGGGCCTGAATTTTTTGGTCGTCTCTGTCTCTTCCTCTTTCTCTCTGCATAGTCAGGGGAGTTATATTGTTTTGCCTCCTGAAACCTCCTTTGTTTTCGACGTTCTGAGGGACCTTGTATGCTTGCCTCCCTTCCATTTTCATCCTCTCCATCTCTACAGACAGAGACTTCACCATCTTGGTCAGTTCATCCACTTGCGGGTGGGGCACCGATGGGCCAGAAGTTGAGGCTTTAGATCTCCCCTTTCTTCTGTCTACATCGGCCTTGTTCCTCAGTCTATCAGCTGCTAATACATTGGATTCCACTTCTATGGCCGCATCTTGCATTTGAGCTAAGGAGGTGGCTCTTCTTTCTCTCAGTAACAGACATAAATCGGGGCCAAACGCACTGGCATAAGAAATCTTGGGCGAGGCTTCTGAAGGATTTATTTCGGTAGGGATCTTGTTATACATATTATTGAATCTTTTGGAGAAGTCGGAGACAGACTCTCCTTCCATATTCTTCAGAGACCCAAACTCTGTCATGTAATACATGAAATCTTTCATGTCGCCCCACTGCCTGAGGAAAGCATTATCCAGGGATTCAATCCCAACAATAGATCCTAGAGCCAATCCTCTAAACCATTTCCTCACCTCGCCATCCAGGATCTGGACGAAGACTCTCATCCAGACATCTTAATTTTCAATGTTGAGATTGTCTGCGTAACTGTAGAAAGCAGCCAGGTGCTCTTCCGCAGTTATGTCTCCCTCCCCAGTGAACTTGGGCATATACTTCAAGTAGTCTCCAGCAGGGAGAGGATTCATAGGATGGGGTAGGATTAAGGGAGCATATCTGGTAGTGACTATGGAGTCCATTCTATTCAGAGGGGGATTAGCACCAGCCATAGGGATATTAGGTGGAGGAGAACTTGGAGGAGAAGGAGTTCGTGAAGGGGTTACTGGGAACGAGTCTCGAAGTGGAATGGGAAAAAGGAGGGGATTTAAGGAGAAGGCTAACGAGCTCAAGTCAGCAGGTGCTTCTCTTTGCACAGGAGTAGTAAAGATAGGAGTGGGGAGATATTCTGTGGTCCCGGGTCTATGCCAAGGTACAGTTTCAGGGGAGAGGGGAGTTACAAGGTCTCGTCCCTCCGGTCCCAGACCAGGAGAGGAAAACTCAACAGGAACACTCCCGAAATTTAGGAAACGGGAAACTTCAGAAAATGGTCTGTTGGGAAGCTGAGGAGAAGAAAATGGAGTTTCTATAGAAAGAGATAGTGGATTACCTGGTTCAACGGTGGAAGCTTCTTCTTCAGGGGCCTTTCCCTTTTTGAAAATCACCTCTGGATCAGTTTCAGGTGTACCTAGAGGCAGCTGTGGATGAGACCACGTGTGTCTGCCTATGAAAGCCACAATTAATAAAGAAGGTTCTCCCTAGTGGAGTCGTCACAATGGAGTCGCCAGGTGCACAGTAGAAATATTCAAAGGCTCTGATACCCGATGCACCTTCAGAATCAGAGGCTCAATGTCGTTCAATCCCGGGGAAAATTTTCAACTTCGTCCCCGGCAACGGCGCCAGAAATGTTAGCATCAGAAGTCACTCCTGGATTGCTTGCAGGAGCAGAGCTCGACGCCCATCAATTTTATGTCATGGTTTAATAAATGGGGTGATCAAATGGGTAAAGACTCAAGAAGATAATACTTTGACTCGGGAAACTGGGCCTGGTATGTAGGAGGCAAGGGAGGTCTTGATCCAACTTCTGTCAGTAAGTGGATTAAAGGGTGGTAGATGGAGGACTTGTGAGAAAGATGAGCAAGACGCCTCGGGCGACAGGCCTTTGGAAGCTTGTGGAATAAAAACTTAGAAACCAAGATCCTCTTGGTCCAGATTTTCAAGAAGCTGATGGGTGACTCGACTGAATCCTTCAATTCCAAGTCATTTCAGCGCTAAGAACATCACAAGAGATGATTAAAAACAACGTGACTATTACAGTGATCCAACCTACATCATCCTATAACAGTCACAACTCGACTGGATCCTCCAATTCCGAGTTGTTCTAACACAATATACAAAGAGGTGGAAAAGAAACTGACATCCATAAAGTAAGAAATCTCAAATGCCTTATACATTAACCAGAGCGACCAACGCTTCACAAAAACTTTACAGTCAGGAGCCTTGCTCAACCATCGATACCTCCAAAAATGCAAAAACTGAGTACATATACCTGGGCAGATTTGCCCAACAGAGGCGCGCTCGCCCTTCAAGGCATACCGTCTCTTCAATCGATCTTCGAGCGGAAGTCCCTCGTCAGACGTTTCCTTAACTTCGCGTGGACTTTGCAGGGGAGGTAGCTGAAACACTAAAGGCCAAAATGGCGTGTGAAGACTTCTGGCTAATCGAGGACTTCAGCATGGCTTCTCTGTTCTATTCAGTACATGGAACCCCTTCAAGCAGACCGCTTTCCAGACCCTCCATACCTCAAACTTAATGAACGAATGGAGGTTTCAACCACCTGATCACATCTTCATTTACTCCAAGCGAAAACCAGGATCGAGGTCGCATCAGATGGCGCATGGAGATTACTATGATCCTTTTGACGATCAGACCCGACACCTTTATCCCCCTTACGCACAACTCCTTTCTTTCTTGATGACCAC
>SNQJ01S0182869.1:8702-19074 GCA_010110895.2 Picea sitchensis | reverse complement strand
AGGATTCCCTGGAACACATCCAGGGGCCCTAGAACACATCTAGGGACTTATAATAGCTTGGTCCAGACCAAGACACCCAATGCCCCAGACATGGGTACCCTGGACCCAGTCCAGGGGCCCTAGACATTGTCTAGGGTCTTTATGAATTTGTTCCCAGACCACATACCCCAGGAGTGCACTGGGGGCCCTAGATCTCGTCTAGGGTCTTAGCCATCTTCCAGGAGAATGGCTCTCGCAGCTGCTTATAAATTTAACAGATATATTCACCTTTACACGATATATACATGAGTAGACTTTGCATATTTTGTCTCTAATGGTTTGGAATCTTTAAAATATATTTTTTCATTAAAATTTAAATATTTTCTGTATTTTTTTTGTAAAACCGAGTCATTGAAATCAGATCGATCCAAGTCAATCTGAGTCCAAGTTGACCCTCGACCGATTCTGAGGCCGAGTCTGAATTTAAAACATTAGTCCATACCTCTTCAAGAATCTTACAGCCTATTGTAATTGATGGTGACTGATTTACCAGATAGCAAGTTGTAGTGATTGCTTCTACCCACAACTCTTGTTGCAAAGTGGCATTACTGAGCATGCTCCTTGCTCTCGCTAGAAGAGTCATGTTCATGCGTTAAACCACACCATTTTGTTGAGGAGAGTAAGTTGTGTTTTTATGCCTTTCGATCTCATCTTCCTTGCAATAATTTTCAAATTCCAAAGTGTGAACTCACCTCCATTATCTGTTCTTAAACACTTGATTGATCTGTCGGTTCTCTTTTCAACCAAAACTCTAAATTTCTTAAATACATTAAACACATCAACTTCTCTTTTGAGAATATAGACCCACACCTTTTAGAGTAATCATCTATAAATGTCACAAAGTATGATGATCCTCCAATAGAAACTGTAGGGGATGGCCCCGAAACATTTGAATGAATATAATCTAGAATACCCTTACTTGTATGACTACTTATTTTAAACTTTTGTCTACACTACTTCCCAAAAACACAATGCTTGTAGAAATTCAAATTCAATGATTTTAATTCTAGAAGTAACTTACGGTTTATCAGTACCTTTAGCCCTTTCTCGCTCATATGGCCCAGTCGTTGATGCCATAAACCAGTCGATTCAAATGCTTCCTTAGATACCATCGCTGCTTCATTTATTTGAGTACTCCCTTCTAGCTTGTAAAGGCTCCCAATCTTTGTAGCCCTCATTACCACCAAAATGCCCTTGGACACATTTAGTGCTCCAACTTGACTTATAAATTTATAACTCGCAAAATCCAAGACTCCCAAGGAAGCACCAGAATCTAATAACCATTCCTCATGATATTGTGAGATATTACAAACAAATAATACTTCATCAACCATACCTGAACTTGTCTCAACCAAATTTTCTACCTTTGTGGAGTCATCCTTGGATTCTTCCCTCTTCTAACAATCTTTCTTGAGATGCCTTGATTTATTGCAGTACAACATTTTCTCTTACTCTTTTTGCCTTTTGACTTATATCTTGTTGTACCTCTCGAATTCTCCCCTTTTTCTGTGGATCAACCCCTAGTCACCATTGCTTCTAGTGTGGAGGTTTCTATATTGGATTTCCTCCGCACCTCCTCAGACAACAAGGCTCCCATAACAGAATCACAATCAAGAGTGTTTGTTGTGTTAAAGCTAATAGAAGTGACTAAGTGGTCCCAAGATTCAGGCAGTGAACACAATAACGTGACTGCCTTGTCTTCATCTTCTGTTTTTACACCCATACTAGTTAATTGGCACATAAGAGTATTGAAAATATTTAAATGATCATCAATTTTGGTACCTTCTTTCATTCGTAAACTATACAATTGTCTCTTCAAATAGATTCAGTTTGTCAAAGATTTTTTCATGTAAAGGCTCTCCATTTTGCTCTATAAGCATGTTGTTGTTTCCTCTCCAACACTATTGAAAAGAACATCATCTGCCAAACACAACCAAATGGTGTTGAGAGCTCTCGTATCCAGATCTTCCCAATCCTCGTTAGTCATACCTGTTGGTTTCTTTGTCTTTCCTACCAATGCCTTGTGCAATCCTTGTTGCACCAATAGATAACACATCTCGAGCTTCCACAACTTGAAGTTATTCTTCCCATTGAACTTGTTGGCCCTTGACCAAGTTTTGGAGATCCTTGGTTAGGTTTGACCTATTTTGGGACTTCAACGGGCTGTCAAAAGCGGAGATCACGGGATCTCGGCCCCTTTTAGGGCATTTTGGGTTTTGGGCTTATGTAATGGGTATGGGGATCTCGGCCCATGGGTTTACCCATGTCTAGGCCCTTTTGTAATGTATAAATAGATGTCTAGGCAATGTAGGAAGAGGCCAATGTGCTAAGTGCAAATGATAGTTGTAAATGCTCTGTGCATACTATGTGAGGCTTGCAAGGTTAAGTGCAAGTGACTGTAAGAGACTGTGTAAAAGCTTTGTGCTGTAACCTAGCTATGGGAAGGAGGATCTGGCGAGGTGCGCGCAGATCTCCTGTCCTATGCGGAGTAGGACCTTGTGGCTCTGTGCATGTAGATGATTGACAAAAGACAATAAAGAGAAGAAGAGTTGGTGGACGTAGCCCCAGGCTGGGTGTGAACCACGTATATCCTGTGCTGTGGTTGCTTTGTGCATTATGGTTGTTTTATGGTTCATATGATTAATGCTTGGTGCAATGATGTATGCTTAGATGAATATGATAGCTTAGTGCCTAATGATGTCAATAAGATGCTAGATCTGATCTATGTTGATGTGCTTAGTGCTTGAATGTGTTGAATCTTGTTGAATACTGCATTGCACTGTAATTAGGGTTTATCTGCGATGTAGACAAAGGCTAAGTACTAATGAATGACAACCACTAAGTGCTCTGTTAAGGTGTTGTAATCACAGATCTGTGTCCCAGCTAGGTTGCAGACATATAAGTCCTGCAACCACCCCTGCCTCTACCTCGCGTGAGACTTCATCTGCTTCGCAGGTGTTGCCGAAAGGGTCGGTAGTTAGGGTTTTGTTGGTGCGTTGTTGAAGCGTTGAACCCTGGGTCCGCCCCTGTGCCAACAAATGGTTTTGTTGTCGGGACCTGAAACTGTGATTGTTGGGAACTGAGGAAAAGAAAGAAAGCTCTGTGAGTAGATCTGTTGCTTTAGTGCGCAATACTCTACTTGACTTACGAAGTTCTGTACTAAGAGAGGAGGCAGATCTGAAGAAAAGAGGTAAGATTTGAAAGCTTTGTGCTCTGATAAAGGTAAAGTGAAAACTTTTGATTAAAGAGGTAAGATCTGAAAGCTTTGTGCTTTGCTAAAGGTAAGATAAGTGAAATTTTTTTTTCGAAAGTATGGATCTAGGTATGATTGATATGAGTAGATCTGATAGAAATAATGAAAGATATGTTATTCCTATGCATAGAAAGAATGTTTGGACTAACAAATGGATGCAGGATCCTAGGAAAAAAAATTTGCAGGTTAGCCACCATGATCCTAATGCGCAGTACAAGAAAAGCTAGAGATCATTTAAGAGAAAGAGAGGATTAACTCTTTGTTACAGTTGCAGAAGACCGGGACATCTTGTTAAGGCATGCCCTGGTAGAAAACCTAGTTGTCTTTGTTGTAAAGCTATGGACCATGACATTCTGGATTGCCCTAGAATGATTGCTAAGGTTGAAATAATGAATATGAAACAAGAAAACCCTGAGGAAGGCCAAGAAACTGAGACCATGGCAGAACCCCAGAAAGAATCAGAGACTGTATTACTACAAATGAAAGAAACCTTGAATGATCATAGAGATATCAACTTATCAGAGATCTTCAAGGAGAAAGAGTGCATAGAAATAAGAATAGCAGACTTCGACATAAACTGTGTCCTGGTTGAGGAAACACAGGTGAATATTATGACAGAAAGAACTTGAGAAATTTTAGGAAAGCCTGCTATGATTCCTTCACTGGGAGGAATAGGATTATTTAGAGGAAAGTTGATAACCCTATGTGGAAGACTTACCCAGATATCTATGAGTGCTCATGGCACTTCGACAAAAGAAGAATTTGAGGTTGTTAAATTTATTGAGAACAACGCCCCATTTGCTATGTTATTAGAAAAAACCTAGATTGAGAAAGATTAGACCCGAAAAAAAGAAGAGGAAGCTCTAGAACAGAAAAAGCAAGAACTAAGAGACTTCATGGCTAAGAGAATAGCACACTTACTGGAAGAACAAGAAAACCAGTCGAAGCTACTAAGAACCGGAAATCTGGATGTTGAAGTTGAAAGAACACAAGAAGATTTGAAACACTTGTCTATACAAGAGAGTAGAGCACCTACCCCAGACAGAGAAGAAGTATTACCCTTGAACCCTAGTAAATACCATTAACAACGCGAAGTTACTATGCCAAGAGGAGATAAGAATCAGAATGGAAAGAGGAATAGCGAGACACGGATCACAGGGAAGAAGGCTAGAAAGCTCAGCAAGAAGAAACCAAAGTTGGAGAAATTACAAGAAGTTCCAGAGAAGACTTCGCAGAAAGAAGGTCTCCAGAATTTGAACTTCGTCGGAATATCAGAGCAACTCAGATTGGCACTTCGCCATGGCGGAGCGATATGACTGTTCGAGGCATTATAACCATTAGATTGACGTCCCTGGACGGTTAGGACAACAATTATGATCAGAAAGCTCACCATCGGACCGTTGGAACCGCGCCGTAACAGACAAAATTGCATGGATGAAGGCCTCTTGTCTGTTGGAGGGATCTGTTACATCGTTGTCTACTTATTCCGTCCACTGTTGCGCCGAGAACACTTTCGCAAATTGTATCCGAGCCAACAAGAGAACTCATTGTTACTGTGTTGTGATTACTGAGACTTCACTACATATTCTATTGCATTGAGCATTTGTTCATCGACCTGAGTTATCCGATCTTGAGCGTGCATGTCGGACGAACTCAGCGCCGTAGAAAAGTCTGTCGAAGAAGTCCTAATCGAACTTATGGCTGAGAAGGTGATGTCCATCGGAATTCAAGCTTCATCGACGAGAGGAGTGCAAGCCTCCCCGTCGAGTGCTTGTGGATCCAAACCATCCCGAGCTACGACCGAGAAAAGAACCAAGCATCGAGATGACTTAGCGAATGCGAAGTTAATCCCATCCATCCCTCCTGACTACATCTCGCTTCTGGCCGGCGCGGTGAATCGTGACGTTGTTCCCAGGGACTTCGACTACACCTTGGTCACTACGTACCTCCCGAAGGGGATACACACAGGCAAGCCTCAGCTAGATAAGATCATGACACTAAAGATCAACGACTTTAACCTAGGGGATCGCAAGAACTTCAGCATGCTCACCCCTCACAGGTATTTGACTAGAACGAAGGGGAAGAAGTCGAGGATAATCCCCCAACCATGGACTATGGACCTTGCGCAATCCACTATTCTGAACGTGATGAAAATACCCCATTTTGGAAGGCACCGGGAGGTTAACGTGTGCGTTAAGCTCCTGCTGTCGAGCTTCCATGGCGGCTACCTGTGGCTAGACAGACGCATCACCGTCGACCCGACGTTGATTCATCAGATCACCGGATTGAGCATGTAGGGACCACACCCACAAGACTTTTACCCAAGGACGGTTGCAGACTGTGCCCTGGCATAGAAGATTAAAGATACATACGACGATGTGGAGAAGGGGAAGCGAGGCTACAAGGTAGCCTCCATCCAGAATGGCACAGTGTGCCTTGCTTTCCAATTGATTGTTGGTAAGCTAGTCTGGAAGAACAGACCCACGCAGGTCACAAGGTTTGTTATTGACCTCACGGGGAAATGCGTGGAGGGGCTACAGATGAACTAGGCAAAGTACTTAGTGAACTAGTTAGACCAAGACTGTCGCGAAGCTCTGGATCAGGGCTATGAGTTCCATTTTAGTTGGTTGTTGATCCTCATCGCGTTCATAGCTTGGGAGATGTCGGAAGGTGTGACCTTCCCTGAACTAGAGTCATCTGAACCCTTAGCCGCGAAGCTCACCTCGCTCTGGTATTCGAGCAATATGGGAAAACAATGGCAGTCAAACGCGATGTTTCACACCTACTACCTGCAGTTAAAGAAGGCTATTGAGGTTGTCCCTCATATAACGTCGAACACCCTACACAGGTTCAGGCCAATTGTGAAGTTCCATGCAGACAAACATTTTATCTACATCACTAGGCGCGAAGACGAACACAAAGAAGTACTACAGAGTTATTACAAACGCACAGAGGAGGACCTAGAAGAAATAACTGAGGAATGGCCTGCAGAGCTCCTTATCCCTGTGGACCCCGCAAAACTATCCGATCCTGAACTAATCGAAAGCCTGGTAGTCACTCGTGAAGGGCATGATACACCTGGAACTAGCAGAAAGAAGAAGACAGAAGAGGTCCAGCAGCTAAGCAGTGCATCAAAAGAAATTGCTTCAGAATCACCTGGAGGAGGAGGTGATGATGAAGTAGATAAAGAAGAGTACAATGGAAAAGAAGATCAGCAGAAGCAAGGCGAAGTAACACCACCACAGAATCATGAAGAAACAGAGTTGGGAGATGAGCCTACCCAACTCAACAGACTAGCCGATGCAACTGAAGCTCATCTTCGTCACGCACAGGAAGAAACAGAACAGGCCATAGTGGCCCTAAAGCAAGCACAAGAGGAAGTGATAGAGCAACGTCGAGTTGCGCAGCAGGAGAAGGACGACCTCCAAGCAAAGTTCGAAGAGGAGAAAGCGCAAATCCAGCATGAGAAAGAAAAGTTGCTCGTAGAGTAGGTTAGAGTAAAAGAAGCAGTCAGCAGAGCACTTCGCTCTGTGACGGGCTTAGAGCAAAAGGAGGAAAACACAGTGGAGCATCAAGTAGCGCAGCTTGCTGAAGCCATCCAACAGCTTCAACAGAGAATAGTAGATCTAGAGCTACAGACAGTACCAAGTACTCCGCAGGACGTACGAGACCAAAGAGAAGCCACTGCCCGGAGCGCAGTTGAGAGGATCAAAGCATTAGCTTTGGAATGTAAACAGCTTAGCAGTAGAAGTGCGCAGAATTATGAGTGACTTACTAAGGACCTTGAACTGAAGACACTGGAGTCACAGCTCCAGGAGGCAAAGCAACAAGCAGTGACAGTACCAGTGCAGTTGAAGCTCCTGTCAGCGGTTGAAAGAATGAAAAGATCCCAGGAACAACGCATTGCTCAGCAGTAGGTCCACACCATACAGAGCAAAGTCATGGAAGTGACTCAAAGGCTCCAACCAGTCCAGGACGAAGCTTGCCCACTGTTTGAGGAGATTGAAGGTCGAGGAGCAGAGCTGGAACAAGTAGTCACTTCAGTAGAACAATGCTTAAAGGGACCTATGAATGAGGCAGTTATTCAAGAGTCCGTCGAGTAGGAGGCCTTGGCTAAGCAGCAGGTCGAGGCAGCTCGAGCCAGGCTCGAGGCTTTTGAGGCAAAGCTACCCAGATCAGAGTGACTCGGGACGAATCACAAGTGAGTGTTGGGGGCTTGTTGGCCCTTGACCAAGTTTTGGAGATCCTTGGTCAAGTTTGACCTATTTTGGGACTTCGACAGGCTGTCGAAGGCAGAGCGCAAGTCAAAGCAAAAATCGCAGAATCTCAGCCCCTTTTAGGGCGTTTTGGGTTTTGGGCTTATGTAACGGGTATGGGGATGTTGGCCCATGGGTTTACCCATTTCTAGGCCCTTTTGTAATGTATAAATAGATGTCTAGGCAATGTAGGAAGAGGCCAATGTGCTAAGTGCAAGTGATAGTTGTAAATGCTCTGTGCATACTGTGTGAGGCTTGCAAGGCTAAGTGCAAGCGACTGTAAGAGACTGTGTAAAGGCTTTGTGCTGTAACCTAGCTCGGGGAAGGAGGATCTAGCGAGGTGCACGCAGATCTCTTGTCCTATGCGGAGTAGGACCTTGTGGCTCTATGCATGTAGATGATTGACAGAAGACAATAAAGAAAAGAAGAGTTGGTGAACGTAGCCCCAAGCTGGGGGTGAACCATGTATATCCTGTGTTGTGGTTGTTTTGTGCATTATGGTTGTTTTATGGTTCATATGATTAATGCTTAGTGCAATAATGTATGCTTAGATGAATATGATAGCTTAGTGCCTAATGATGTGAATGAGATGCTAGATCTGATCTATGTTGATGTGCTTAGTGCTTGAATGTGTTGAATCTTGTTGAATACTGCGTTGCGTTGTAATTAGGGTTTATCTGCGCTATTGAAAAAGGCTAGGTACTAATGAATGACAACCACTAAGTGCTCTGTTAATGTGTTGTAATCACAGATCTGTGTCCCGGCTAGGTTGCAGACATCTGAGTCCTGCAACCACCCCTACCTCTACCTCGGGTGAGACTTCATTTGCTTCGCAGGTGTTGCCAAAAGGGTCGGTAGTTAGGGTTTCGTTGGTGCGTTGTTGAAGCGTTGAACCCTAGGTCTACCCCTGTGCCAACAGAACTTCTCCACCTTGAACTTTGCATTCGAAACCTTCGTCATTTGATGTTGCGGAACAAACACCCAACTCTAACAAAGTCGCTACAAAAGAAAATGCTTTGATACCACTTGTTGAGCAAACGTGAGCCCATAAAATCATTTAAATTTGCAGGCCAAATCAGTTGCAAAGAAATAACGAAAAAGATAAAACAAAATAACATAGTAGCATTCAACAAAACATAGATTTACGTGGTAAAACCTTGACAATACGCCAAGGAAACATCCACGCGGCAAGGTATCAGTATTCTTATTGCTTAGAGGTAAAGATTACAATCTTCCCACAACAACGGTTACAAAAAATTGTATATGCCTCTCAGGGCTACACAGATATATAATGTTTTCAACATAACTGCCACCGTTACATGAACTGCCAAATTTTCTCTTCAAGTAAATTTGGTTTTTGCCATAAAATTTTCACATCTTTTGATTGTTGTCACAATTCCAACATATATACAATCTTAATTTCAACAAACCAGCTGAGGTGACGAATTGATATTTTACTAGAGTAACTTGTTCAGCAGCAACCCATAGGCAACCAACACTTCCCTAATCACTTCCCTTGTACAATGCTAAAATTCAATTCGACTTTTATTAACAGTTTCAACGTGTTTATAAGTATTTCGTCAAGGAATACAAACTTTGTTTTGTCCCAGAACTTTAGTTCAATTTTGTATTTAAAATAAGGCAATAAAGCCACAACTAAAATCACCTTTGTGTCGTTTATTTGTTTGACCTAAAAGATCGTGTCTTGGTAGAGCCATACAGGGCTTAATATTGGTTTTTGGTTTGGCCCTGTTTTTACGGTTTATGGTAAGGCATCTCAACATGTATTTTGTCTCTTCTATTATGTAGTTCCAGCAATGGGAGATGTACTAAAATAATCACTTTTTTCAACTAGCAAATCAAATAGAGCTTGAATAAGCAACTAACAAGTCTCGAGACACAACTATGTGCTCAACAAGTAGTCAAAGGTGCCAAAGGCATGCTGCAAGTTCTATCCAACTGGTTGGAGGGCGATAGTCAAAACTAAGGCAACTGCCTTTGAAATTGTCTAATAGAATCTCGTACTTAGCTACTTGTGTAACTGCACCAATCCGTGCCATAATAAAGACTTCTGCTTGTACTTGCAACAAGCGGTGCAAAGACATAAATAAAATATCACTTTCAATGGAAGGTCAAAAAATAGTGTTCAAAACCATTTTATAGTGGTAGAAGACTACATGTACTACTAGCTGTACGATGTTCACTACCTTGTGATTCAAACTAAAAGGAAGAAACCAAACTAGCTAAACTAACCCCATCTTAGTTTTAACCGTTACTACTTAAACGGGTCACAATATGGAGAAACATTTTCCCCTTCTCCCTTTGAAATATGAAAGGCATGCAAAAATTCATGTGATTCTCTATGTTCTCTCTCTTTCATATAGTCCATTATAATTACGTTGTAATTCTTGTTGCCACAAGATAGAAACATCAGCTTTCATGCAATTGCTAACAATTTCCCTAAACAGCTTTGCCACTTGGAGAAAGATCAATCCTCTTCATACAAAGAACAAGTGTCATCTTCGTCCATCTTTGTTTCCTTTTCTTAAAAGAAAAATAATTTGATGCTAATACAGTTACACGTAAGAAGATTTGGTTGAAGTCAATCTAGAAATATTTTTTATCTTCGCAATCTCTATATTTTTGTACATTATACATAATCAAGAGCATCTCAAACAACAGTCTTCATGGTTTTGAAGATTTATTTAGTAAGGTTAGCTTTATTTTGGGTTAAGGGTATTCTGCTGTTCGATGATGTAACATGCTGAAGATGTTTATTTGGGATACGAGAAATATCCTCGTTAAGGCATGGTCATGAATAGTT
>SNQJ01S0182868.1:0-10079 GCA_010110895.2 Picea sitchensis | reverse complement strand
GGTGCAGAGGAAAGCAGTACACGTGCAGTACCTTCCTACACATGAGCAGATTGCAGATATCTTCACCAAACCGCTTGCCAAGACGAAGTTCAAGTACAATTACGTGAGAGACTTAACCTGGTGGAGAATGCCTCCCTAGCTGAGAGGCACTGTTGATGATTGCAGCTTCGTGAGACATCCTCCAAGACACGGACTGATTGAGTCGGCCTGTGACAGAGCCCATCAGTTAGGTGTGTCGTTCTTGTTGTCGCCTTATACACACCTGGGCTATTGTGGAAGAAATCTTCAATCCACTTGGTGTGTCATTGGGGGCAAGTTTCGAGTCAAAGTGTTGTCACCTAATCCTCAACTCCTCCATCTAGGCCAACTCCTAGCGAAGCCAAGGGGGGTAATCCCTAACAAAATACTAAGGCTTTTTTAAACCAAAAAAAGCAAAAGAACTACTTCTAGAAGTTTATAACTCCTAGTGAAGCCAAGGGGGGTAGTCCCTAACAAAATACTAAGGTTCTTTTAAACTAAGAAAAGAAAAAGAACTACTTCTAGGAGTTTAATGCTTAATAAAACAAAGGCATTCAACAATTACGATTCATCATTTGAGATAATCACATAAATCATTATTCCATAAGCATGCATATATCAAGTAGGATACAAGATCTGCAAGATTAACGAAATTAGTTAGACAATTGCATGAATGAAGTAAATTGCTCATACATAAAGATAAACCAGGTGTACCAGTGCCTTAAAAGCAGTCGTGGGAAATTATTGATCGCGTGTTTTATTAAGGTAAATTAAAGGTAGATTAATGAATTTTATTTGCATGAAAAAGTAAATGTTCGTCTAAACTAGATTTGGTCCTTAAAAAATGTCCATAAAGTGGAGGTTGAGCAATGCCGAAGAAACAAAAAGGAAAACCTCTGATTTTACACAAAAGCTCAAGAAAATGTAGGGGGATCCGACAGGGAGAACCTAGATCTCAAAGTTCCCGCCAAATAACCTTACAAATCCTCTTACGTTTCCACTAAAGCGAAAAATATTGACTTTGCAAGACTGAAAGAGATAAACTTTGTAAATAACTAAAAGATATGCTTTGCAAGAAACTTGCAAGAGTTATTGTTGATAGTGGAAAATAAGCTCTAAACTAAACATGCATAAAGATTGAAAAAAATTTAGAGATGCATGTGAAATGTGAGTGTCATGTGTGTTAGATTTGCTTATGCTTATATGTGTGTTTAAGACCAAAAGATGAAACTTGCATAGAAAGAAAGTAAAGACAAACCACGACACACAAATCCCCCTAATGGGGATGGTGAAACTGGGCATCTTCTCCTTTTAAAAAATTGGATCTTTATAAGCTTTGGATCTTAAGAATTACAAGAAACTTAAAACAGAAAATTCTTCTTTAATGAATTAGGAAGCCCCTCGAATGCTCTGAAAGCCCCGATTTCGCCAAAATCGACGGAATCTCTCCTTGCTTTTGAATGGACCTACTAAAAAACAGCAAGTAAATTGATTAGAATATGATAGGAAACAATTTAAAAGACTAAATTAAACCTTGGAAAATTTACACAAAATTTTGTGAAATTTTTCTATGGCTAAAAGGACAATTTTTAGAGATTTTTCGACACTTTGCAAGACCCTAAACTAAGCTCTTTTAGTTGTTTCTGTTTGTTGTCCTAAAACAGCAAGCATGGGACAACTAACTAGCTCGATTTACAATGCGAAACAAAGCAACTATCTAGTTTAAGATTTAGATGAAAAGAACCTAGAAAATTGCAAGGAAACTAGCCTAAATCTACTCCTTTATTTAGAAAATATTGCAACTAGATCTAGGAACTTAAAGCATGCAACATTAGATATTCAAATTAAACTTTTAAAATAGATCTATTCAATAGGCAATCAAAGAAAAAAAAAGGAAGAAGAATATTTATGATTTTTCTGGAGCTTTTGCTTGAGCATGGAACACTTCGGCTATGGGGTCCCTTTGGTGTGAGGAAGAGGGAGAATGTCTTCTTTTCGGACTCCTTGGAAAAACACTAGATGCAACCTAGCTCATTTGCCTCTCCAAGAACTGGATCCTGCATGCAACAAAGAACACCTGCAAATACCTGTAGACTTGGGATTTCCTACACAGAAAACCTCAATTGCACATTAGTTTAAACAAAAACAAAACATGCAATGTAAGCATTCAATATCGATAAACAAGTGGATTAAACAGTAAACAAACTAAAGAACCCACTCCAATAAGATAACAATATCCCTATGATTAGCCAAGTAAACAATAAATACATGCAGTAAATCAATGTAACATCACCTCAAATAAGTCCAACATTCATCCACACATGAGCACCACACACCATAGATGATCTCCAAAGTTTTTTATTATTCCAATAGCATGAGAAAATTACAACAATGATGTACAACCTTGCCCAAACTCCAACCTCACAATTGAGAGGGGTAGCCTTGCTTATATAGCAAAAGGGGTGACAACTCCAAAGAAGGGATGCAGAAGTCTAAGAGGAGATGCGCAAGGTTAAGGGGAGTGGTGAATGTAGTAGAGTGGAGATGTGTGGAGTGGATGGGAGGTGAAGGGTAGTGATGTAGGGTCAAGGGGGAGTGAAGTGAGGACGAGTGGGTTGAAGTGGGACTGAGTGGAGTGGAAGTGGAGTAGTGAGGGCGAGTGATAGCTTTGGGATGTGCATCATCCCTTTAGAATGTGCCAACTGTGTAAGTGGAGTAGAGTCCCTTCTTTGGGATCTCCTCCACAGCTAGTTACTCCTAGTTAAAGTCGCCTTACCCTTTGCTAAACTCGCCTAAGCCTTCAGTCAACTGGGGACAAGGAAAAAACATGTTTCCGGCATGTTCTCCAGTTTCCCTAAAAAATAGGGATTTAATTAAATTACACATTTCCGTATTTTTCGAGTAAATTTCATTTTTTAGAGATAATAATCATTTTTTTTCCTTGAAAGAAGGAAAAGAGGCGTTTACATGGTACTCTGGAATGGAAAATGACCATAAATATGGCATCTGATAATGTTTGATGCCATATTTTCACAACTTATTGACTTAAAATTAAAAAATTTCATTTTTGCGGGAATTTTTTTATTTCTCTAAAACATTAAAAAAAAACCTATCAAACCTAGCCGCAACCTCCATATGACTCAATTAAGATGACCTAGTATGAACTCATATACATTCAGACACTAGGCATTGGTTCTACCATGCCAAGGCTTAACCACCAGTACATACTCCAGCTTTGGAGTCAATGTCTTGAGTGACAAAACTTAGAAATTATTAATCGCCCACAAAGGCAGGCAAAAAAAAATTAACAAGTAAAAAAAAACTATAGAGTACATGATCATATCTAGGTCCTAGGCGGCCAATAGCCTTTTACAATATTTCATACTCAGGTCATTTATTAAAATGATGCAAATGCGGAAAAAGATGGTCTTTTGAAAGACCGGTTGAACTCTAAACTATGAATTTTGAGCATCTGTCTACTCCGTCTTTGGTGACTCATCAGGAAATCCAGCTAGTGCAACTTGGGGGATAACAGTTCCTCTCTGGACTGAGATGAGACGATGTGTGCCCCTATGTGGCGTGAGCATGCCCATGAGTTGGATGTGTCATTCCTCTCTAGATTGAGATGAAACGATGTGTACCCCTGTGTGGAGTGAAGGTTCCCATGTGATGGGTGTGCATCAAACTCTGGACTGATTTGTTATGACGTGTGGTCTCCTGCCTTATGAACTCAGTTGAGTGAGGCTTGAGATGGTACTCCAGATGATTCTCTTGTGGACTCGGTTGAGTGAGGCTTGAGATGGTACTCCAGATGATTCTCCTGTGGACTCAGTGAGATAGAGAACCGTTGAGGAGGACGTCCCTGTGGTTGAGCATAGGTGGACGTGCCCCTAGTGGTTGAGCACTAGTGGATGTGTGAGATCCCTTGCTATATTGTCCGAGAATAAGATTTACCTGTAACCCTAATTGTGATGTAAAGGGTACAAGTCAGCTTCACCATGTGTGAAAGATAATTAATGTTTATTGTAATAATTAATTATCTTACAAGTTATTGAGGTCGACGCTATTGTGCCAATAGACACCACTTTTGGTCTATCCAGTCTAGTATAAATAAAGGTGATTTCCCCATTGAGGAAACACACCTGTCACTTGTCATTTGGAAATTTCAGCAAGTACACTTTTAGGGCTGAAGTGCGCACATCTCTTGGGCGCAAGTTTCAAGGTTGTAGAGCACCCTCTTGTGTGCATTAGGGTTTAATGGTTGGAGGATCTTCACTTGAGAATATAGCAAAGGATTGTTGGGTTTTTCTCCCTTGTTGAGAAGGGTTTTCCCAGGATATTTCTTGTGTTCTTGTGGATGGTATTTTTTTCTTGTGATCTTGGTTATTGCAGCAATTGTGAATTGTGTAGTTGCATTTGTTTATGGTTCAAGTACATGACTAAAATGAAATAAACCACATGCTTGAGCCAAGCATAGTTAAAATTCAACATTTTTTACATTTTACATCAAAAATAATTAAAAATCCTCAATTTGCGAGAATTTTAATCATTTAAAAAATCCTATCAAAACTTAACAGAATTCCGCAAGACTCTAGATGTCTAGCATGGTCATTTACAACACTTGTAAACCTTAGTCATCCATAGGGCTCAATCAATAGAACACCTTTCACCACTCTGGAGAATTTATGTGAGTGAAAAACTCACAGATAATTAAAATTGTAGTTAAGCAACGCTAATTACATGAGGCAAAAAAACACTCGATGAAAGGACTTCCCTAATAAAAAAGTCTTAGGTAACTAGACAAAATTGACTCATGCTAGCATGTTACAATATTATCCAACGCAGAGGAGTAGAAATTCCGATTACAAAAAGGCGTGCCGAGGGCAAAAATTTACCTTGTAGAACCAGAAAGTCTTCAACTTTGATGCACCATCAGGGACATAGCCTCATGGAACATCGAGTTGACCCCTTGTCGAAATAGGTGGTCAACATCTCGCTCCGCATGGGGACGTGTGTTCGATTTTTCTAAAGCAGAGCATATGAGAACTTCAGAATCTACAAAACAAAAATGCTCACCAATATCCAACATGAATAATGTATAAAAACAATAATCAAATAAATGAAATGCTATTGACAATAATTACAGAAATAAAATGACTATAGACAATAATCACACAAATAAATGGCTATACAATGAAACATATTCATCAAATGAAATAATACAAAACTGAAAGAAAAGGAGAAGGTTAGAAATAGGTTACAAAGGGTGCCTCTTCGAACACCAAGTGGTCATGTTGAAAAATTTCTTCAAGGTGGAGTCCTTTCACTAGCATGCCTAACATTATGTCGTCCAACTGGCTAAGATGAAATGCTAGAAGACTGATACACTTTATCATGTTTTTTGATGTTCTCATGTGAATCCCTTTTTCTAACTTTCGGCCACTTGGGATAATCCTCTTTAAAACAATTCTGATGAGGTTGCATAGGTGCCAAGCGAAAAGATTTTGAATTCAGGTTTTCTTTGAAAGGCATGGCATATCTATCCATAGGGATGATATATTCCATATTATCATCATTAACCTTATTATCATCCTTATGATCTTCTCCCAGACTTGCTTCACATTTTCTTCCTTTTATTTCCCCAGTTTCTAAGACATAAGGAGGAAATGGCCCAAAAATTCTATCCAATTCTTCCTAACATCTAACTGATTCTTCTGATAACTAGTGAGTTGATGACACATTTTCGACTGACAAATCCAACTCTGTTCCCAATTCTGAAGGAGTCATATCATTTTTCATTGTCTTAATCTTCTTCAAGAAAAATCCCATCAAAAGAATCCATGGTGTCCCAAATATTACAAACATTTGGGAATTCATCCTTAAGTTCAATATTGGTAAGATGCTAGAGAATTATACTCTATCTCATAACATCCCATCTCTAGTTCACAATACACAAGTTCATTTGTGGGTTTCCTAGGGTCTTCAACATGGTACTTTCTTTCTAATTCCCTGTTTAATCTAAACATGGAACCATCTCGAGTAGGAATGGTGGCATAAGTTAGATCCAATCACTCTAACCACCATTTAGCTCTACCTAGGTAAAACAGAAAAGCACAATGTTCTTAGCATAGATTTTTTCTTTTCAAGAGATGCACTAGGCACTCATTCAAAGAATTAACTACCATTGAAACGATCTTTCAAGGATTTAGTAGCAATGTATACCCCTACCTACCAAATAGGGCCTTTTACAACTCCGCACAAAGGAATCTTGAACAAAAAAAATAGAAAGGGTTTGATTAACCCAAATCAGCTTCTTTTACAGAAGGTTGATATGAGATCCTAGTTTCCTCAAGCACATGCTCCACATGGGGTTGATCGAGAATTGCATTAGAAGCTAGCACCTCCTCCCCCATCACTGAGTCCTCTCTCGTCAACACCACAATCCTATCCCCAATCGACACTACAAGCTCACAACCCAATGTTTTCTCAAGCCCCCCTTCCAAGCAAAAAGGCTCATCCATAAGCATAAGGCTTACCATAGTTTGTGAATCTGCACTCAGAACAATCACAATCATTCCACCCAAGGTGTTCACATTGTCTCAGTCAAACTCCACCCTTACTCTCAGTCGAATCAAATGAATCAAAGGAGGATATTTCCCTAGAATGCCCTCGACACTAGTAAACATTCTCAAATCCAAGAATTTGTGTACACCCACAGCCTACAGTCTCCTCGTCCACATTGACATTTGAAACCAACACAATCCACCACAAATTTTGGCTAACTAAAAGTTGAATCCATACATGTAAGGATCGCATCCATATGTTACGATTGTGGGTTACCTCCAACACCCAACCCCTTCTCTCCTCCATCACTGCCCTCGGTCAAAAAATTTCATACAAAAGAAAAATCAAAACTAAAAGAACCCCTTCTCTCCTCCATCACTGCCCTCGGTCAAAAAATTTCATACAAAAGAAAAATCAAAACTAAAAGAACCCCTTCCTCCAACGATCATAGCCATGGTTTCTTCTACCTCTAACATAACACTCTCGTGTGCACCCATACAACCCACCATACCACCCTATGTAACAACGTGAACCCGACCGTCATTACTTCATGCCATCCTCAATTGTCGACAACTCAATGAAATTTTGTGGCAACTCAATTTGATAAATTGTGGCAATTCAATCTAAAATCATGTGGCGGCTCAATGAAAATTCCTATGGCAGCTTAATTATCTTATAGCCTCATATATTTTAGGTTTGACTTCCTAACGTTTCAACACTAGAATCTTTTTAATAAATGATTCCCTATTTAAAACTTGCAAAAATACGATGTTCCACCAAGACTTCGGGATGGAGGTGTGCGGGAGCGAGCAAACACACAAGGGGGACGTGTGGGAGTGTAATGTCCCCTTTATCTAATCAGGGGTCTTGGGAGACTTAGTAGTCTAGTTGTCCCCTCTAGACTATAGTCTCATTGAAAAAGGGGTCTAAGAGGCTAAAAAGGGTCACTAACGTGTTAGGTTATATTATTAAAGTGACTTTTGAAAAAAAAAGGAAAATGAACGCTAGTTGGCTTTAGTTGAGAAAATAAAGTAAATGACCTTAGAAGCCAATCAAATCATTTATGTGAAAATTAGAAGTTGGGAGTAGAAAAGGAGAGGAGGGCACCTCACTCTTCATTCGTGACATTTCTCGCTTTGCATCTTGAGCTCTACAGCTTAGATATTTTGAGGGTTTTGAGTCAACAAACCCTAGAGATCAACAAGGAGGTGAAAGATTCCTTTGTTCCTGATCCAAGCTTGGTTAAGGTGGTGAAAGAGCCCACCCTCACCATTCTATTCAGTTCATAACAGTGCCAGTGGTAGACTTTTGAGCAAGGGCGCAGATCTTAATTATTTATGCATGTTTGGGGCACACTACTGAAGGAAAAGGAGTTCGATTTGGTTAGGATATTGGGAATCTGAAGAAGATCGTGTTACAACGGTGTTTGCCATCACTAGGGTGCCTTTTCTCATCAATCAATGAGGGTTTATCTCTGCATATTGATTTATTCTTCAAGTTGTGCGAATTTCTGAAGGAGGGCGCACCTGTTTTGGGAGATATAGATTTTATGAGGGTCAGATATGTAGCTACAACCAAGGGATCTCTTTTTATGAGTCTACCATCTTCAGATCTACAGTATTGTAGCAATCTCCATGAGTTTTGAGGTCAAAATAAGCAGGGTCGAAATCCCTAGGGGATTTCCAGCCAGAGAGGGGTCCAACTTAGCCAGAACAATCATCTAGTAGGGAGAAGGTAAAGAAATTGATCTTTCTTCCTTTGTTTGTTGCATTTGGAGGTCCAGAGGAGGCCATCTCTCATTATTCTCTTTGTATTTGGAGCTACTATCAGTGGCTCACATTATTCTTCCAGTTCTATTCCAGATTTGTCCATCTCTTGTACTGAAGTCATCTTTATATCTTAATAAAATACAGATTTGAGGTATTTATGGCTATTTCTGGTGTTATTTCTATTGCATCTAAGAAGACAAAAAATCCTCCTAGCGCAACTAAGAAGATAAAAAGCAGCAAATTGTTTGTCAAAATACCACAAAAAGAAAAGCAATAAACCCCAAAGTTCCAGGTAGATCTACTTGGTAACATTACAGTGGTATCAGGCCGAATATCCTTGCCAGCATGTGATTAAACTGATGACTAGAAGGAGAGGTCGAGGAGGATAGCCTTTACCAGAGTTACCAAAGGGAGAAGAGACAGAAGGCGGCATGGGGGAGAGATAGGAAACATGGCTTAACAATGATAAGGAAGTATTGACGAACATGTTTCAGGAAATGAAGTGCTCCATTGACAGGACAGTTTGACGTATAGCATCACATGCCAGAGAAACAAGACCAGCTGTCAAGGGGACAAAACAGGCTCAAAACGACCTGTTAACCCCTAGATTTTCACCCTTGAAAATCTTGAGGGTTAAGAACCAGTATGTATTAATTTGGAGGGGATTTTGAGATTCTCCATGAGTTTAGCACTTATGATTAGCAAAGGTTGGTTCCCATGAGAGACACGTATATGATCGGTACATGGTTGTTTGGTTCAGAGTTAGAGTTGACTTGGTCTCCATACATTTTGAGAGAGATGTCTACATACAGCAGGCGTTGCTACTTTTTAGGCGACACGGTTTGAGTGGGACTCTTACAGTTTGGAGTAGTTAGGAGCATAGGGGGAGATTCCTTGCATGATTCTAGGCCCGATAACACTTTTTCGGGCAACATGCAGGAATTTTCTATTTTTAGCAGTTTGGGCTCCATACCCCAGATTCAGATTTTAAGCACATATTGTGGATCCTTGCGACATTCTGAGTCTTTTGGACCAGGTTGAGCACCAAGGCTCGCATGTCAATTTTGATCACATATTCAGATCCCTTGCAGAAAAACGAGTTCGATGAGTATGAAGTCAAGGGCATTCAAACGAATTTTTCCATCTTGAATCTTGATTGTTGAATGATTGAAAGTTTGAAACTTAGTAAGAGTCTAAGACAAGGTTCCTTCTTTGCATTTTCAGATTTCTTGCATTGTGCAAATTCCACCTTTGATTTAGCCTTTGAGTTTGCATCTACAAATTTACAATGGCCCCAAAAACTAAAGATATTGCATGGGTTCATGTTGAGGTGATTGAAGGTCTAATGTATTGCAAGTATTGTCAAAAATACATAAGGGGGTGGGTGGCATTCATAAGCTAAAAAGAACACTTGGTTGGTGTTAGAGGCAAAGTTAAATCATGTGAGGCACCATTGGATGTTATTGGGCCTATTAGAGAAGAGATGAAAAAAGTACTTAATGACTACCAAGAAAAAAAGGCTGGGGAAAAAGTTCTACATGCTGAAATAGGGAGGAAGAGGGTTGTAGCACAAATGAGGAAAGCCAACCCCACTTTTGATTATGAGGACTCTCCATCTATTCATTCTACCGGTGTTAGAAATAGAGACCCCTTTCATTATGTTCCTCCTACCCTTGAAAGTGAAAATACCATGCATCCACCTAAAAGTAAAAAGAGGAATACCATCCA
>SNQJ01S0182867.1:0-16668 GCA_010110895.2 Picea sitchensis | reverse complement strand
CCCTCTCACACTATCAAACAATCCATATCTACCCCCTTCTCTTTTTACCTCTTGCATCTAACCCTCTCTCTTTCTCTCACTATATCCCCCTCCCTCTCTCTCCCCCACTCTCCTCACCTCGCTCTCTTTTCTTCTATATAACTCCCCTTCCCTCTCTCCCCCGCTTCCTCTCAATCTCTCTCTCTTCCCCCCCTCTCCCTCACTCACACACACTCTCTTTGTCTTCCCCTCTCCCCATCTCACACTCTATTTCTTCCTCTCTCTCCACCCCCCACTCTACATCGAAATGAAATAAATGGCCTTGACCTATACATGTCAAGAGTTAGACCTAGACCTAAAATTAGCAAGACCTAGACATGGAAAGACCTAGACCATTACCTAGACCTATACGATGACCATGATGTAGACCATGACATAGACCTAGATCTAGATGTATACCATGACCTAGACCATGACATAGAGCTAGAGATGGAATTAGACCATGACCTAGACCTTGCCTAGAGCTTTAACTATACCATGACCTAGACCCCCCTATCTCCATCTAATCCAAGGCATAGCCTATACTCGGCCCTTAACCCCCTCCACACTCAATCCCTAAGTGCACTATGGATATACCTCTTGTTAAATTCTCAAAAACCCTTTCACCCACATCTTGGTGCTCTAACCATTTTTCTCTGCTTTAAAACACTTTCAATCCTAATCGCTTAGGTTCTAGTTGTCCCCAAACCCCTATACAGATTTATTCATAAAGATGTTTTGTATACAATAAATGTTATATACATTTCATTAAGAGTGCGCACATGCTCTTGTGAATTGAAATTCTTAAGGTTGTGTGCTCATCCATTCCCAACAGAAACACGTGTGTGTTCCTATCTAATAAACTCGGGATTTAATGCGCATGCATTATACGAATGTGTGCACATTCCTGCTGGGCAGTTTTATGTGCCAAGAATACTCCTCAACCTAATTTATCTCAAAAACTCGAACAAGCCCAACAATTGCATGAAAAAATAGAAAGACAAGACAAGTTTTTGTTCTTTTTGTCTTGGTATTTAATTCATAAACAATTTTTTGCTATTGCAAGACAACTGTGAGAAGAATTGGAAGACAAATTTGTTCAATTTGAATTGTTAGTTGTGTCTTCTTGTGTAATACCAAGAAAAATTTGTCCAATTGGAATTGTTATTTGTGTCTTCTTGTGTAATACCAAGACAAATTTATCCAATTGAAATAGGAATTGTTAGTTTTTTCTTCTTGTGTAATACCAAGACAAATTTGTCCAATTGGAATTGGAATTGTTAGTTGTGTCTTCTTGTGTAATAACTAGACAAATTTGTGGTGGAGTGCTTGGAAGCCAATTTTTCTCTTTAAACATGGGGAACTGACGTAATCAAGATAGAAATTCCTTGAGGAAAGAAATACCCATTGAAGAGTTAGAATAAGAAAGAGAAAAGAAAAATTTATGTATGTCAAAGCATAGGCTTTTAGAAGAGGGAAATTCAATTTCTAGCATAATAAATGCCATTGTTGTTTCTCCTCCATCACCACAAGAAAAGTGCAGGAGTTTAGTAGAGACCAATCCAATCGATATCTCATCAACAAAAAATGTTGAGGGTGACTAAATGATGGAGTATTTGCTTGGAGATGCTTATAAAATGGATGAAATTAGAGAGGCAACCAATACACATCATTATGGTGAAGAAGTTCCTATGGTGCAACCTCTTTTGGAAAGTCAGACGTTCTAGAAAATAGTCATGGGCATGTCCACTCTCCTCCCATAATTGATCTTCCAGTGTTTGAAGGGGAAATAATTGCAATGTTTTTAACTCCACAATAGGGAGGTCAAGTGTGCTCGAATAGGGATTCATCATCCCTACCTATATTGAGTAGTGTGCGATGAAGAACTCCTAAATTCCTTCAAGTGGTTGAAAGTATTCTAGCATCACTTGAAGGTAAGTTACCTAATCGTATCATTTGTTATCATTCTTATAAAATCATTAAAGAATATTTTGAACCAAAATATGATGTTGCTAAATGTCAATTGTTTTTAGCTTTGTTAAAATCTAGAAGTTTGACTGTTGTTAGGAGAATTTTAGGTATTAAAACAGTCAAAAGTTTAGAAACAAGTGATCATATTGTTAGAAACCTTGTGGATTTTTTTCAAAGAATTGGTAAAAATATCGTTCTAAAGATCGTAATGCATCCCGACGTGTCTTTTCACAATCAATTTTTATCAATATCACAAGAAAACATTGTTTTCTCTGACAAACTTCTCATATCATGAAATGAAATATCAAAACCCTTATAAAGTATTCTCATAGATGAGATAGCCTCGACACAGGTGGCCCAACAAATTTGTGGGCTTTCATGGATAGGATACCTCATTATGACATGAAGTTAATTGGAGCAGTTAAGGGACTAATACATGATTTCTGGCATGAGAACACTAGGACTTCTTCCAACCAAAAATATGTACTAAAATTGAAAAGTTGATCTTCAGACCGCGGACCCCATATTAAACACTTTCTTGACATAACACAGACATAATTGTATGAGATATTAAGGACAATACATAGTGCACTTAACTTGGGCCAAATTTATTTCCATAAATGCAAACCTTTTTATGTTCAAATAAAAACAATTTGTAACACATGTTGTTGTATATATCACATTGAGTATGGTTATTATTATGACACACACATATATTTTTCATGTATTTCATAACACATTTTTGCAGGAATTCTAGTTATATTTTCGTCGTCGTTATCTAGAGATTTATTCACAACATCTTGTGTACAAGGCCATATGGTTATACATTTTATCAAAAATCTTTCTTAGATGGAACATGCCCCATGTGTGGTGGAATGAAATTACTGAGAAAGTGCATCCATGTAAGTGATGAGTATGAATTGGGGAGGAAGGAGGTTGTCTTGCAAAGCTTTAAATATGTCGGATATGATATCGATGGAGGGAAAGAAAAGAAAAAAATACAATTGGTGACTTCCCAAGTACGAGCATGTGATTCATTAAGGACTTCGTGGAAAAGAAACGACAATATTTTCAGCATGGACCCATATGGATCGATGATAGGATGAGAATTTTATATTATGCAGAGATACATTTTCCATTGGTATTGTTTTATCAGTGGTTGATTTTGCAGATAAATACACCCTTCAACTGAAAAATGAGATTCAAAGCCAATATTATCACTCAGAGAAGGTCAACATAATGGTCCATATCACATATAGGCATGGGATGTATAGTAACAAAGAAAACAAAGTTATATTGAAGGAGTATCACTTCTACATAAGTGATGATCGATTCCATGACTTAGCCTATGTACAACATCTATTTCTGTTGTTTTACAATCACCTTAAGGAGAAGAACATACATATGTATCAACATTGGATTTGGTTAGATGGTTGTGTAGGCCAGTTCAAAAATACTCATGTATTTCAATGGTTGTGTATGTTGCACAAACAAATCAAGGTACCACACATTTGGAACTATTTCGAGTCCGGGAACGAGAAATGGGAGCATGATGGATCATGCACATGTGTAAAAAGAGTGTTACACATGAAAGAAATGAAGTTCACAACTACTTCTCTCATTCGAGATGCATAATCCATTGTTGAATGGTGTTCTTTAGTAATGGGAGAGGGAACAAAAATATGTGAACACCAATCACACAGGAAAAGACATGTACATAGATATTTTGGGGAGGTGGTTGATGTAGATAGATCATAGTGGTATGAATGCAAAATAATCCAGGACACTCTTGGCTTCCATTTAGTTCGAAGATCAGACAATGTAATAGTTGAAATATGGATGAGAAAACTATCTTTCTTCTATGGTCCATGTAGTAGTAATGAATGGGATGATTGTGAATCGAAAAACTTGGTTGATAGATGGGATGGTGTATCACTCCCCATTGGTCAACATATTTTTGAAATGTTTAATAACACTAAGAAGGGTGGGGGTGAATCAATAACTTATGCTTTTAATACTTTTATTCCAATATGATTTTAAAACATAGTTGGGACTTATATTTGCAGTTAATTATACCAAAAATGTATTCATCACAATCACAGACAATATTCAATACATTTACAAACATAGAGGTGGAAATCCAAATTATGAGGACAAAGAAAACATTTATAACTTAATATCAATTCATGTATGAATAATTGTCAATGAGGACATCACTCCTCTTATGAGCACCAACTCATAAACCAAGTTCTAACATACAAATGGACGAGAACACTAATCCTCTATAGGCACCAACCTGCAAATGGATGAGGACACCAATACTCTGTAGGCATCAACCTACAAACCAGAAACCAACCTGTATCTTCTTTTATGATATGAAATTTCCTTAAAAAAAAAATCTGCTTTAAATCGACCTTAAGCCACAACAAATAACTTCACAAAATATTCAATCTTCTTATCTTTTTCACGAGGTTCATGAGATATGAACTTTGCTCCACTTCCTTGCTATTTCAGATTCACAAATTCATCCCCTCCATCTTTCAAAAGTGTTATTTCTCATTCTTATATATGGTTTGTTTGATCCCAAAACAATACATCCATGAGGTCAGCTTCAATTCCATTACTTCTTCCTCAAAATTGGGTCCTAACATATTTTCCTTTCACCCAATCTTCTCACAGGCCACATAACACAATTTTAATGATCAAAAACCATTAGATCTCATCATGTACTCAATCTTGTTCATTGATTTTCTTCCTAATGACTAGGGAACTCAATATATCCTTGACAGTCAGGCATCGTCCGATCTGGATCTCCATGAAATTTCAACCATTAATTTGTGATCAGGTCCACCAGCTCTGTCATATGCTTAGGACTTCAATGCACATACACTATTAGATATGGTCCAAATTTGATCTCGCTCATTGATTATTTTATTAATATTGGTCTCATTGAGACACCGTAACATTTAACACTACGTTGAAGCATAATAATCGTCAGATGATTGATCGATGGTTATTGTTGCTCCTCATCATTAGAGTACCTCATAATAAACTATGATATGATGTGGTTTATTATACTGATGTGGGTAATTATGTTGATGTGGCACCGACGTTGTGCTATTGTCATCACTTACTTCAGCTCTTCTTCGTACACTTTGTTGACTTGGAAATATGACACGTGGCCACCGATGGACGAATCCTGTTCCAACACTATGATGGAAAATCATCAAAGAATATTCATTTTTCGATATTGTCAAAGCTTATCAATTGGTGTTTAGAATATTGGGAAAGTTTCACAGCTCCGATAAGAGTGGTATCAAAGAATATTCCATTGCAGCTTTGATTTACGTGTTGACACCTCCGAGCCTTAACTCTGACCATGTGGATAAATTATGTCCATCAATTTCGATTTAGATCTCCTCGAGGTCTCCTCTAATGAATGGTCAGATTTCATCCATGGAGTATTCCTTCACCTATACTTTGACCAATATGCCAATTCTTCGTCATATGAATTACATGTGTCTACTAGGTGCCACATTCACATTCATGGATCCAATTGCCACATGTTCCTGCCAATTCCATGTGTGTGTTTAATGGTCGTCGATCGATTTCCCTTCGAATAGATCTCATTCATTGGTCAGTGTCGCACATAATCATTGATCTGGATCACTTCGAACAAATCTAGATCATATGTTGAAGTTCCTCTTACATCAATATGGACCGTTGGTTGGACTTCTCTTCATCGAAGTATCATTTTGACTCTGAATACATAACTACAAAAGTATTTTACCATTTTTCCAGAACTAGAATTGATGTTGGTCGTCGATCTAGATAGACCTTTATCCAAGATCTAATCTTGTCCATCCATTATTAACATATGAACGAAGACTCCGAGAATTATAATTAGCAATCACGATCAACTATAAATATTGATCCAATAGTCATGGTTCTTCGATGTCTGCAAAGGAAATTTGACCTTTTCTCTTACTTGATTTCTCTTTGAATCACCTCGTCATTCAACTTTCACACGATCTTGATCTATCTCAAGTCTGGTTCATCGATTCTTCAATTTACAATCCATGATTCAATTTTAATCGTCGATCTCTTGTGATCAATGCTCACGATCCTTTCATGATCCTTGTACCTGGAATCACATTATTCCTGCCTTCATCAATGAAAATGGTCATTCTCTCCCTAATTATGACATTAATGACATCCAAGTATTTCTACATTTGACATCAGTGACAATACAATTTCCAACAATATCCCCCTTTATCATTAATGGAAACACACTTAAACTAGTGTTTGCAAGTCTCCCCCTGTCTTGTTTCTCTCCTACTTTGACATCAATGGTAATGGGTTTCTATATTTGGTAATTTTTTTATTGTAGCCATCAATCTTCTTGTATTTATTTAGCTCCCCATAATGCAATACTCTTCAATTTTCTTAGCAACGTGCAACCATATGCACTCTCCCCGTGATATTTTGGTTCTATTGTGCTCCCAACAACTTTCAATTGAATATTTTACTGAGAAATGGGGATGAATCCCATATTCTATCTGAGATAGTTAAATGTATCTATAATATTCCCCGACCATCAACCCCACGGTCGGGCCAACGCTACTAAGAGGAAAAACACTTCTGTAACACATTATGCATTCTAATGAAATACACTTGCTTAATAATAGTTAAACACAGTGTAAGAACATTAATACCATTAGAATAAATAATCCACGACATTAAAAATAATTCATGAATACAGCGGAACACATGAAAACATTGCCAGAATCACAGACATGCATATTTAATTGAAATTATACACATGTATATACTTATCTTTTAGACTGGATGTAATTCAGCAACTGCGTGTAGACCTTCCACGAACCTCCCAGCCTTAGACTGCACTTCTCATCACTCTCAGCAGTAGGTCACCCCTGAGCTGGGACTAAGCTCAATCGGGTAGGGATTCCTAGGATAGGCAGGAATACAAGAAGACACATAGTCAGAGAAGAAGGATTCTCTCCCAGGAACCACTTATGCTCATTTTCCACAGACTCTCCTTCCCCACATCCCTATCCCACCCCAATAGTATACACCTTCTATCTCACCTAGACAGTCCTTCGACTGCTAACCTTCCTTGCCTTGGGCTTCAACAACAGACCGGACTGGAAATCTCCGAGCTCTGTGGAAGCTACAGGGTTCCTTCCAAGAGCTCTCTCCTTCTTTCGTGCACTCTCTCACCTGGAGAGAGTCGCTCATGGGCTTGGTAAAACCTGCCTCTTCAACCACAATCACCTCCCTCACCTAGAGAGAGTGTTACACACAGGCTAGACAACTTCTTTCCTTCAACTCGATTTCCAACACAGTTGGGCAACCACGAGGCTCCACACGAATATACAATGGTCCGCAAGCCACACGCAGTCAAGCACTGCGTGACCACAATAGTCCACTGGAACACAAACACGGGCTTCCCAAAACTGGTGACAGACAAATGCTACACCATAACAAGGCTCAACAATTACGGGACATTCGGTTTTCCCCAACCAACAATACAAGACAGACTCACGGCTCAGGTTTCAGGGATAAGTGAGGGTGTACAAAGATCCCACGCAAAGACTTAATAGTTCAGGTAAGGATTCCCTAGAACAAACATCGAAACAGAGGTCGATCATGGACACCCGCGAGTTCAGACGAAGGATGGAGAATGGGAGGTCAAACCCCCATCATGACTCAACTCAACAGTTTTAACTGCATGCACTTGGGTTGACACTTGTCACCCATGAAGCTGCATGCACTCCATCAGCACGCGTTCCTCTCCAAGAACTTACGACAAAGCATATATTTCACATGGATTTTGGAATAATATTAAAATATTATTCCCAAGGACTTAATCTCCTAGGCTCAACACTTAGCCTTTCCAACCTTCCAGCCCTCAATCCCTTACCCACTCTGTGAAAGCTTAGTCCCCCATAATTCATTCTTTGTGGTCAGTCCACACGCAGAGATGTTTATCTTTATTAATAATGTGCATAGTTACATGTACAAAATCAGGCTCTTGGCCTTCAACACTTAGGCTCCCTGGCCTAATAACACATAATCCCACTAGCTTATATAAACTTGGCTCACCAACCTATAAAACATAATTACAATTCATAATGTAAGCTTCATACTTCATAGACATGATTTACAACAGGGCTCGGCCTTAGGGGCATTACAGTATCTCTAGGTAGGGATTTGGTAAATATGTTTGTTATTTGTTCCTTGGTAGGAACATACTCCAACTTGACAATCTTATCATTCACCGAATCCATTAGAAAATGATATTCGATTGGGATATGTTTTTTCTTTGAGTTCATCATTGGGTTCTTGGAAATACTTATGGAAATGATGTTTTCACATAGTATATAAATTAGTTGCTTGTATTATACCTTAATGTCTTGTAGGGTTTGCTTCATCCAAAGGATTTGTGTACAACAAGATGTTGTTGCAATGTACTTTACTTCTGTTGTGAATATAGAAATTGAGGATTGCTTCTTTCTTAACCATGATACTAAACAACTACCCAATAAGAATTCTCCACGAGTTGTGATTTTCTTGTCATCAAAACTTCCTACCCAATATGCATCAGTGTATGTCGTTAGAGTAAAATTCTATCCTTTTGGATACCACAGTCCAAAATCCATCACACCCTTCAATTATTTGAGAATTATTTTGACTTCCATCACATGTGATTATTTTGGTGCAGATTGAAATATTTCAACCAACCGAACAACTTGCATAACATCATGCCTTGTTGCAGTTACATATAAAAGGCTACCAATCATTGATTTCTACATGATGTGATCTGCCTATGGTGATTCATCATCCCTTGTCAATGTGCAACCGGTAATACCACAATTCATCACCATAACACTTCCTAGAAGAGTAAAAGTTGTTGAAACTCATCCTCGAGACAACAACAAAACAACTCCAGAAGATGAGGGAACTACAACTCTAGAAATTGATTTCACTAAAACTCTACATGTCATAGATGCTACAACTCTAGACGTTGTAACAAATACATCTCTATAGGCCGAAAAAGATACAACTATAAGAACTATAACCACTGAGAAAGAAATCCCCAAGGCTTCTACCGATATTCCTTCACAAGAACAAGGAAGCCATGACAACGACATAAAGGTCATAGGGAGAGAATCTACTACCAAAAGAATTTTGAGGACAAGGAAGAGGGTAGCATATCCGATAACTAGAAAGAAGAAAAGGGAAAGAAATTGTGTTGCCACCTGAAAAAGGAAAATCCCTACTATTACACAAGAACTGAAAAGGGTCGAACAAGTTGAAGAAATAGTTGAGGCACAAGACATGATGGGGGATGGACAAGAGTTTGTTGGGATTGTACAAGATCAAGAAATAGGGTCAGAAAACCTTATTTTTACACAAGAACCAACAAGGAAAACCCTACGAGAGGGGCTTTCTGCAATCCTAGAGGTCTACACCGATGATGAAGAAGTTGTGACTCCAGAAGAAAATGAGGCCATTGTTTCTCCAAAGCTAGCCAAAATCACACAAGCTAAATGCGTAAGTACCCCTTTGCTTGCATCCTTGTATTCAACACTTTTAATAATGCAATGGATTCTTTATAAGAAGAACATGATGCTTCAAACCTATTTGAAATGGTTAAGGGATGATCTTATGAGGGAGAGAAAATTATATGGGATGGAATACCCTTCCCAGGAAGCATGACCCATGGTTGTAGAACCAACGTATGTGAATCACCCTACTACACCAACAATGGACATTCACCATGTTGTCTCACAAGCCAACGAATTGACTGAACCAACAGAGGACATCCAACTTGTTGTAACAACAAGGCACACCCACCCTACTACAAAAATGGAGGGTAGTCTCCATGTTGAACTAGTAGAAGATGACACCCACCCTGCTATCATAGAGGGTAGTCATCCTGTCGAACTAACAAAGGAAACTATCCGTGTTGAACCAACAAAAACCAATCACCCTACTGAGATAGCAAAGGACACCCATACCACTACCACAGAATCCAATTTCCTTGTTGTCACACAAGAACCAACAGAGGCCCATTTCCATGCTATCACACAAGAACCAACAAAGGCCCATTGCCTTACTGTCACACAAGAACCAACAAAGACCCATTTCCTTGTTGTCACACAAGAACTAACATAGGCCCATTGTCTTGTTTTCATGCAAGAACCAACCGAGGCCAATTTCTTTGTTGTCACACATGAACCAATAGAGGACAGTCACTCTTCTAGTAAACCAGAACTAAAAAGGGAAGCACAAGAAAGAGAAACAATGCAAGCATAAGAAGTGAAGGCCTTGTTGCAATTTTGGAAGGCTATCAAGATGAGGAAGAAGATGTTACTCCTAAGGAAGGGCACACAAATGATGACATCATTCACCTCCAAGCAAATCTCACATTTTTAGACTCAAAGTTACTATTTGGTTGCATGAGGTCATGTAACAATTTCGATTGGGGGGAGATGATAGATGCTCAAATTGATGTCTTTATAGCACATGTCCAATAATTTTTGCACACCTTTTTCCCATTTCCATTTCCATATTAATACACTTTCCATCCACAATGATGCATTTTTTGTCAAGGTATAATCACTCACTCAATATTCCATTTCAATACTTATTCATATGCATTTTTCAGGAGATTATCACTTTTCATGCTAACAATGTTTTACAGGAACAAAGGTGCACAGGTACCTTCCCAACACGAGAGTTGCAATCCATGTTCAACTATAGTTTTTGTAACTATGGTTGTTGTTGTAACTCCCAATGTTGCAACTCTAGTCATTGCTGCAACTATGGTCATTGTTGCAACTCTTGTTGCAACAACTCCCAATGCTGCAACTCACATTGTTGCGACTCTTGTTGTGCTACAACTCTCACTATAGACCGTTTTTGCAACTCTATAACATCCCACCGATCAACCATGCAACTATCGACTGATCAACGAACAACCGTTCAAGAACACGACAAGGGAAATTGGGTGCCATAATGGAATAGACAACTCAACCACCACTTGCCATGGTCAATTTAGTGAGCACATAACTAATTTTTTCCCTCTTTTGGAAAATACGATGTAACAAGATGAGACAAATTGATTCTCATGGTTGTCCATCAATTTTCTTAGATCATTTAGGAAAAATTCATTTTGTATAAATATATTTGTTCTCTTTGAGCTGAGGAACAGAGGAAAAGTAGCAGAAAGTTTGTAAAACAAAGTTGTATTGATCCACATATTTCCATTTAATAAAAGTTTTGTTTCGTTCTTGTTCAATTGATTGTGTGTTAAGCATTTAGCACCTACCACATTCTTATACCACTACCTCGTCTAAGAAGGTAGGTCCCCCTCCTTAGCTCGGTATTGTTTGTATATTCTATATTTTGTAGAAGTAGTCATAACATTTCTTTCTATCATTTTATTTATTTCCAACAATTCCTCTATTAACATCTTGTTGATTTTTGTAGCTCAACGCTAATGTTGCAGGGTAGTCATATTTTATTGATGAGTGAGTAGTTGTAGTCTCTCTTCCTTATTTTCATTTGTTTCGAACAATTTCTTTGTAAATATCGTGCTACAACTCTGGTTTTTTCTTGTTGTTGCAACTCTATTGCTACCACTCTATGTTAACATTTCAGAACCTTGTCTCTTGAATGGTTAAAGTGCAATTGTAACATCTTTAATTCATTTTCATGTATTTCTAGAAATTCCTGTATTTAACTTTGTTGTAGCATTAATGTTTCCTTTGTTGCAATTCTAGTTGTTTTGGTTCATGTTGTTGTAACTTGTGTTGTTGCGACTCTTGTTGCTGCAACTCTACGTCTAGCTTCCTAATTAACAATTTTTTGGTTTGCAAATCGAGATAGTTTAGTTTTTTTGTTTACACACACAATATGGTTTGATTCTTATAGCTTGAGGTACATGAACCATAACATTGCTATCACAATAATCAATATCACCTTAAT
Organism: Picea sitchensis; assembly: GCA_010110895.2. NCBI lineage: Eukaryota > Viridiplantae > Streptophyta > Pinopsida > Pinales > Pinaceae > Picea > Picea sitchensis. The sequence continues at coordinate 4,662 of SNQJ01S0182867.1, read as the reverse complement.
ACTTGGACAAGTCACCTTTACTTTTCTGCAATACTGATTTACTTTTACGCAAGTGTGATTTACTTTCATTCAAGATTTACTTTTCTGCAAAAATGATTTACTTTTTTGAAAGTGTAATTTACTTTCCTACAAGATTTACTTTTCCTCAAGAGTGATTTACTTTCAAACAAGTGTGATTTAATTTCCTACAAGATTTACTTTTTCGCAAGAGTGATTTACTTTCCTGCAAGTGTATCATTTACTTTTCGCAACATGTGCTTTCACTTCTTCTAGTGTGTATCTGGTGGTTTGCTAAAGCATTTTGGTATATTTCCTTGTGACATTCATTTGAAAGTGTCACAACTCATTGGAAATCATAGCATTATACTTGCATATACGATGCACGATAGCTTGCAAGCTTAATATGACCTCATATTGATAATTAAATGCACAACTCTTAAACTACTTACTAAATTAATTAGGGAGTAATTGAAAAGTCTATCAAAACCCTTTAGTGGTGTGCAAAGTTAGGAAATCCCTTTATGGTCTCAATCATGTCGCTTGGGATTGGTATCCCAAGATAGATTCCTTTCTTCTCACTCATGGATTTTCCCGATATCATTCTAATCACAATGTGTACATTATATAGTAAGGTGACTCTCTCTTATTTGTGGTATTATATGTAAATGATCTCTTGATCACTAACAATTCCTTAACATCCATTGTTTCTATAAAAAATTATGTGCATGATAGATTTTTGATGAATGAGTTGGGGCTATTACATTATTTTATCAGTATTGATATTTGCTCAAATTGATTCTCGGATCAGTATGGCACAATACAAATATTCTCTAGATTTACTCTCACAATTTCATATGGCTAATTGCAAGCTTGCTACGACTCCATTTCTCTCTGGAATCAAACTTGAGGCTGCCTATTTTTCACCTTTATCTAACAAAACATAATGAAAATCATTGGTTGGGAGTATTATTTTTCTCACACATATGAGGCCCAACATCTCTTATGTTGTTGGAATCATTTCCAAATTTATGTTGGAACGTCATGAGTTGCATTAGAAGGTAGCCAAGTGGATTCTAAGCTACATTTAGGGAATACAACATTTCAAGATTCATTATGTAGCAAGTTCTAACCTTGATTTAGTGGGGTATATAGATTCATATTGGGTGGGCGATGCTACAGATCTCAAATCCACTTCAAGATACCTCTTCTCCCTTGGTTTTGGATCGATGTTTTGCTTGAGAAAAACATTTTTAGTCATTGCTCTATCTACCACAAAATCATAGTATCAAGGAGTAGTAAATATATCCATCGAATCGATATAGATTCAATGATTTCATAGAGTACGATATCCAATACCATAGCTCATTTTTCATTTTTTCTGACAATCATAGTACCATTCAGATCTCACAAGATTCGATTCATTGGTAATGGACCAAGCACACTGAGATTCATATGCACTTTATTTGGGAACTTATTCATGGGAAAGTCATTATCTGAAACACTATCCAACAATAGAGTAGATTGTCAATATATTCACCAAACCTTTCATAATGAACAAGTTTTTTCATTTATGAGCTCTGCTACAGGTGAGAGTGGCATGTTCTTCATACAATCTTTTTTATATATTTTTTTGGGAGGGTTTTTCCCACTAGGTTTATTTCTCTCTCTTACTTCTTGAGGGATTTTTTTGTAACTGGGTACCTAATATGGTTTTTCATTTGTTGAAACCCATCTCTCTCACCACATACTCTATTAAGTTGCACTTATGGGGGGGAGGGGGGGTGTTTAGTGCATGTTAATGTTCTACTTTAATGTCTTCATGCATGTTAATCTTACTTGGATTTTCTTCTTTATTTTATGGAGTTAATTCATGGCATGCACATCTTTTGTGATGTTTCCTAAATTTATTAAAAAAGGTCATTATATTTGTATTCTACACATCATTTTTCTTTCCATTGAATTAGCTAGTTGATGAATATAGAGAAGAGTGATACCATTACAACAATCTGGTGTTTCACTCCCTAATCTATGTTCTCTCTTTTGAACTTTTGATTTGGGGTGGTTTCATAACCTATTCAACCTCATATATGTAGATTATATGTGTTAGGATATTTAGACACTTAGAATTTAATTAATATCGACATGGTCTAATGTCTCGTTAGGTAAAAATGTGTTCTTTTAGTATGAATTAGTATGCATTTGTAGTTAGGTAATATGACGGTCATGATATGTTTCCAATGTAGAGTGATCGGATGACTCATATTCTCCTCAATCTTAACGACTACATTGATTTGTGGCTTAACACTTGATTGGTCCAGGATATCTATTTAAAGAGTATGGAGGGTCATTTTCCGATGATCGGTTGTAAAAAAATCTCTTGTAATATTTTTCTTTTGCATTAATAAATTTCTCCAAGTGGCCATGTTGGTTAAAGTCGTGAATGTTTCCCCACATGGGTTTTACCACGTAAAAACATCAATGTGTTGATATTTGATATGGTTTAGTGTCATTACCAAAGGTGTTCGTCCTTTGTTGGAACACTTGTGTTGTTGAACATGGTATCATAACACATTTGAAGACTCGCTCTAACACACCCACTACCTAAATCAAATTTTTCTGGTCTTCTACTGGACTCGAACCCCTAATTACCATGGAGGCCCAGCCTAAGTATGGCTCTTTCTCTCTCCTTCTCTGTTCCCCTTGATCATGGGTCAAATTCACAGTTCAATTTGGACGCAACGCCTATTTGTATTTCACGCCTCGGTGCTACAGTAACGTCTAAATGTTCGACTCTACAACCATTGAACCCCGACAGGGCTAGCGATCGATCAATGGGGGCGAATCCCTACAGGGTCAGCGAATGGCCAATAAGAACAAACCTCAACATGGGTAGAGAACAACCATTAGGGAATGGCCCTGTTGCACGGTTAGGTGGAACACAGGTGGCAGAGAGGGAACACGACACGATGGTCGACATGACAGGAGGGGCCCTACTTCACACGCCACACTATTCTAGACCCCCCCCCTCTTAAAGACAGAATGGAAAGGGGGGTCCAGAATCCACTTGAGCATCGTTGATTACAATGAGTTAATCTCGNGGCCATCCAGATCTGCTCGCCGCTTATCCTAAAGCATATTCACATCCTGACTTAAGTTGACGTCTCATCTCCACATCTGACGGTCATTATAGACCCTGAGATCCTTCGAACGAATATCGTCCGTTCATCGGGGTTTATCATCACGAGAATCTAGACTCTCGATCACGGCACCCCTGAATCCTCGATCCCCAGTTTTCTGGTGTGGTTACTCTCTCGACACGTGGCCTCCGTCAATCGGACGACTCAGATCTACTACGGGACTTCCTCCATGGGGAAATCTCGAACTCTTGCCAATAGAAATCTTGACTCCACAATTCCCGATGAGCCAATTCACCGATATGGTCCCTTATGGGTCAACCCTCCTGGCTATGTTCTGGTCCACGTGACCACTAAATCGTAAGACCGCAACCTTACCTCTCGTCGGGGTTTTTGGCTTCAAAATCCTGACGCACTCCAATCTCCGTTAGCCCTCCAGGCTAGACTTTTGGTCCACACTACCTTCCCTATATGACCGCAGTGATACTCCTTATCGGGGCTTCGGGGTTTCAAATGCTGGAAAGCATTTGTCCACGGATTTTCCGATTCCTCGAATCCCGATTCTCCGCTATGCTGACAATTGGCCCACAATAGCACTTCTCTCCTTGTCGGGGTTTCAGACTTCATGATTCCGAAAGGCCAAAATCTCTTGTTATCAGGATTCCCGATATCCCGATGACCAAAATGTCGATAGATGACTTTCTGTTGGGAATTTCCCCGATGGCTCTGATTACTTCAACGCGTCCTCCTCTGATGGACGGCCCAGATTTGTGTTGGGGTTTTCAAGGTGGACTTACCTGATCTCCTGACACCTCGATCTCCGCCACGTGTCTCCACTATCGGACGGTCCAGATCACTCCCGGGACTTTTCCTATAGAAATTCTCGATTTCATGTCATCGTGACTCCCGATTTCCCGAACGCCGATATCCCGATGCCTATTGGGACTTCTGCCTAGTGTGAGAAGGGTTAAACCCGTGCATCTCTTAAAAGATCCAATGGCTGTCGAGTTATTTCGTCTAAGATCTAATGGCTCAGATCTGTCCCACCTTATGTACTCTTCCACTACTTCGTGGACGTGGAAAAATCAGCGGTCCAGATTCTCCTGGACCCTGAGGATCTACGGTCCTAAATTCTCCAATACCCCCGAAGACACAAGAAAGCCCTGTGGTAAGGCCTTTAACGCTATACTTTCTCCTACTAATCTAATGGTCATGGGGAACCACAGATTTCCGCGACGAAATCTCATCCGTCGATCACCATCTATCAAGCTTCAGGCCCTTAACACTTCTTCCTCTCCTTCTGATCTGACAGTCATGGGTGACCACAGATCTCCCGACAGAGTCTCATCCATCGATCTGATATTCCCTCCTCAAGCTACCATCTCGGGTTTTTAAAAGGAGCGTTTCTCCTCATACTGAGTTACCAAGGTTTTACGCCTTCATATTTACCTATCAGGTTCCTGAGGGGTTATTCAAGGAGAGTATCTCTATGGGGAGACTTACTCAGAGTACTTCCTAAGGTCAAAAG
>SNQJ01S0182866.1:8075-19850 GCA_010110895.2 Picea sitchensis | reverse complement strand
GGTTAAGCAAAATGACAATAGGTTACAACAAAACGGGCTTATTCCTTCGCAGAGGAAATCCTTTTGAATGATCTTGGAATGAGTGATAATTCCCAATTACACCAAGGCCAACAATATATATTGTGTGCCTTCAACTTGACACTTGTCACCTTCAAAAGTAGCTTTTATCCACTTGGTGACTCGTTCCCTACCTTCAGAAACTATGGATAAATACATATCCATAAATTAACTTTCAAAAATACTAATAAAATATTCCCTTGACTTAAGCTTTCCCTTTTTCCCTTTTCTGTGGAGTTTATCCCCCGTCTCTTTTTCGTGTAAGTTGAGTCTGCGCACAGTGATATGATTATATTATCAATCTTGAGGGTGATTGCATTTACAATGCAAACACACTGGCCTTTTGCATCTAGGCTGCTTGGCCTTAAAATACAAGCATATATACAATGGCTCTCTAGCCTCAAAATTGTGTGCTTAATCTGATGTGTGTACTCTTCTTTTGGTGCGTCATCCTCACACACTTTCACAAGTGCACACTACACTATAAAATGTGTGCATTCTCCCTTTGATGCACAATCCTCGTGCAGTCACCAAACTATGGGATGTGCACACAAAACTGAATCCAAGACTTGATACCAATAGCTCACCAACTTATATGAATATGTATACATTTATATTTACATTTATAGTCGGGGTTCGTCCTAGGGGCATTACATTTACCTCCCCCTTATTTATGCACTATCCTCACTGCATTACATGCACATGTATAATCAAAACTTTCAAAAGTTCTCAAAGAGATGCAGATACTTTGCCCACATAACATCCTCTTGTTCCCAGGTTGCATCCTCAGGACCATAGGAGGTCCACTGGACCTTTACTAGTCTTACTGCGCGATTTTGAGGTGTCTTCACTTTTCAATCCAATATGTGCACTGGAACTTGGAAGTCGCCCTCTTGCTCCACCTGAATCACATTCCAATCAATGACATGATTAGCATCAGGTACATACTTTTTAAGTAAAGAAACATCGAATACATTATGTATACTCAAGGATGCAGGTAGAGCCAACATATATGCGACATGAACAATCCTTTCTATGATTTCTAATGGCCCACAATTTCGTGCTACTAGCTTAGATAAACTCCCCAACTTCAGGGAACTTATTCTTGCTTTTACTTTTAGGAATACATGGTCACCCACTTTAAATTCTCTAAAAGTTCAGCCTTTATCTGCACAGGTTTTTAGTTTGTCTTGGGAAGCTTTTAAATTTTGCTTTATCTTTACCATCTGCTCTTCCATTTCCATGAGTAGAGTAGGTCCAACTATTGCGCGGTTTGTTGGGTTATCCCAATTCACAGGTATGATGCACCTTCTACCATACAATGCTTCAAATGGACTCATCTTTAAAGATGTTTGATATCCATTGTTGTAAGCAAACTCTACAAAATGTAAGTATTCCTCCCATTTTGATGGCTTATCCATCACATACATTCTTAGCACATCTTCTAGTACCTGATTTACTCTCTCTGTTTGTCCATCTGTCTTAGGGTGATATGATGTGCTAAAGTTAAGACTTGTCCCAATTCCTTTGATTAATATTTTCCAAAACTTTGAAGTGGATTTTGAATCTCTGTCGGACACAATTGCCTTAGGCATACCGTGCAATTTAGCAATTTCTCACATGGATATCTCAACAATGTCTATTGCCTTGTGTATTGATTTGAATGGAATAAACTGGGAAACTTTAGTAATCTTGTCCACCACCACTATAATATAATCATGTTGCTTAGCAGTCCAAGACAAGTTGGTTATAAAATCCATCGTTATAAATTCCCACTTCCACTTAGGAATGGGCAAAGGTTGTAGCAAACCAGCTGGATGATTGTGGTCAACTTTGACCTTCTGACATTCAAGGCATCTAGCAATAAAATCAACAACGTCCTTCTTCATACATGGCCAATAGTATTGCTTCTTGACTGCAACAATTGTCTTCTAGTAACTTGGATGTCAAACATAAGGAACCTTATGCATCTATGACAATATCAAGATTTTCAACTCCTAAACATTTGGCACATAGATTATGTGTCTATACATGAAGATCCCATCCTCTCTTAGCTCATAACCTTCCAAATTATGTTGCGACATACTTTGTTGTAAGTTTGCCTTTATGTCCATATAGCACAGATCTGATTTGGTAACTTCCAAAATTATGTCTCTCAAATCTGTCTAGTACATGCTAATGGTTGTAGCATGCATCTCATGCATCATCCTGCTGAGTGCATCAACCACCATGTTTTCTTTTCCTCTAATATGTTTTATGTCTAAGTCATACTCACTAAGGAACTGTAACCACCTACTTTGTCTGACATTTAAACTTGGTTGTCCAAACAAATATTTTAGACCACAATGGTTTGTTCTCAGCTCAAATCTTTTACCCATGCGATAATGTTGTCACATCTTCAAGGCATGCACTATAGCTGCTAATTCTAAATCATGAGTACCATAGAGCCTTTCATGATCTTTCAACTTTCTTGATTTGTAGCAAACTACCTGTCCATTATGACTCAGGACTCCACCAAGTCCTTCCTTGCATGCATATGTGCACACAACGAAGTCTACATCGGGATCAACAATTCTCAAAATTGGCGCACTTGTCAATAAACTCTTCAAGCGTTGAAAACTCCTTGCACAATCTGGAGTCCATTTGAATCACACACCTTTCTTCTACAAATATGTAATTGGATGCACAATCTGTGAGAAACCTTCAATAAACCTTCTATAATACCCTTCCAGACCCATAAATGACCTTACCTCTGCAATATTTCTTGGTGTTGGCCATTCCTTAATGGATTTTATCTTCGTTGGGTCCACAACTATTCCTTCCTCTGAAATTATACGACCCAAGTAATGAATCTGCCTCTGGAAAAATGAACACTTGCTCAACTTTCCATAAAGTTGATGCTCCCTCAATACCTGCAATACCATCCTCAAGTGTTGCTCGTGCTCTTCTTCAGACTTTGAATAAGTAAGAATCTCATCCAAAAATACGACGACGAACTTATCCAAGTAATCCCGAAAAACTCCATTCATTAAGCACATGAAGATAGTTGTTGCATTCTACAACTCAAATGACACCATTGTGAACTTGTGATGACCATACCTTCTTCTTAAGGCAATCTTACTGATGTCTTCCTCTTTTGTTCTCACTTGGTGAAATCCGTATCTGAGATCAATCTTGGAAAATATCCTTGTCCCCCTTAGCTCATCAAACAAATCATCTATCCTTGGCAAAGGATACTTGTTCTTTACTCTTACCTTATTTAACTGCATGAAGTCAATGCAGAGTCTCAACATGCCATCATTATTTTTCACAAATAAAACCAGTGCACCCCAAGGCGACACACTTGGGCATATATACCCCTTCTTCAAAAGTTCTTCAAGTTGCATCTACAACTCCTTCGATTCTGGCGTACTCATCCTATAAGGAGTCTTGGATACAAGAGTTGCTCCCGACATCAGATTTATAGAGAAGTCATATCTCTTTTCAGTGGCAATCCCAATATCTCTTTAAAGACATCCTCAAATTCTTTTAGTAATGTGTAGTCTTTAACACTTGGCACTTTATCCTTAGGTGCCTCTTACATGTGTGCTACAAATGCTTGACATTCTTTCCTGTAGCTTTTCTTCAATTGCAAGGTTGGAATTTCTCTTATAGTTACAACTCTAGGAATGCCTTGAACAATCCTTAGGTATCCTTCCTCATCTAAGCAGGTAAATGCCTTGTTGTAACAGTCTAGAACAACATGATGTTGATCCAACCAATCCATGCCAATGAGGCAATCATACGAGCCCAAATGTATGATATTCAAATCAAGTTTTGCACATAGTCCATTCATTTCCATTGGACATGCCCTGAACATTTCATTAATTTTCCTTTTCGCCCCTATAGATAACTTCACCAACCGAGGTTTTCCAAGCTTGCTTCTTGACAATTGGAATCTTTCCACCATATTGGGATCTAAATAACTATGACTAGATCTAAAGTCAATTAAAATAACAATAGGTTGATCATTAATATTACCTTCCACCTCGATCATGTGCGACTGAAACTCAACTTGCTTGTTGTCGAGGGCTGCGTAAATTCTAGGTACACTTCTACCCATGTCTTCAACTGTCGCAGCTTGTTGTACATTATGAAAAGTCCTCGATTTTTCACCTCTTTGAGGGAAATATCTATACATATGATTTATGTCGCAACCCCAACACTTCATTGGATGCTGCCTTGGCCCGGTTTCCATTGCCTCAGTCATTCTGGGCTCCTTAGAAATCGGTTTTCCTTGCGCAATATTTCTGAACAATGGTGGCTTAGTCCCCTTCTTCCTCAGTTCCACCTTTCTTTTCATCTTGTCTTCCCAAGCCTTTTGGAAAGTTGGTCTTCCCCTTTGTTGATCATACAAACATTTATCCCTTCTTATAGTTTCCTCCAATGTCTTGGGATGATCATATTGTATCTTTGCTACACATTATTTTGGTCACCCTGGTGATGTTTCTACAAGCATGTGTTCAAGCTCCGAAAAGGATCTTTATCATGAGAAAAGTGATTGGTTTCCCCCTCTACAAAACTTGTTTTTAGAAGGACGTCGCAGGCTAGACATAAGACACAGTGCGGAAATACCTGATTTCTGTAGGATGTCCTAAACTTGGCTTGTGGAGTTTCTGCAGGCTACTCTATAGACAGGGTGCGGCGACGTTTGAAGACTGAGGAAAGGACAAAGTTCAGGAAGGTTCTAGAGGGGAATATTCTAGAATATGAGGTGGCATCCGTATGGTTGGGATCCTACTGGCTTCTCTGATTTGGTGGGATCATCCTAATCTCTTTAACCATCTCTCCTCCTATATAATGATGAGTTTCTCATGGAAAAGGTTAAGCAAGAGAAAGCAAGATCAAGTAAGGAATTTATGAAGGAATAGGTTGAGAATTATGTGAGGGATTCTATCTCAATTGATGCTTGAGGTCTTCATCTATCCATCAAGTTATTCTGGATCCTCTTCATGCAAGTTTGGAGCAAGTGTGTTTGTTGGAGCAAACGGCCACCAAAAGGGAACCTTGCAACATCAAGGTTGTTTGGTTGTATCTTCCACTTTTACTTAATATAATACAGTGGCAGGTTTCTTTCCCATAAAATTATTCTCATTTTATTACATGACTCCTTGATCACATCAGTAAGTTTTCATTGAATATACTAGTATTGCTTTCACTTTGGTTGGTTTGTGTTTCATTGCAGATCCAATATCACAAGAGCATCGAAGCGGAACAGGAACAACAAAGATATAAGGAAGCGATATTCAAAGGTATGTCATTCATCTCTTGTTTGATAGTAAACTCAATGATTAAAGCTTAGGGAAAGCGTCATGCCCTGTCTTGTTTTGTTCTAGATCCAGGTGGATCTAGGGAGATATGTTTATGTCCACATTCATCGATTTATCCAATAACAAAATTGGCGACTGTACTGGGGATACGACTTGTTTTGGTTTTTCGCTATCCATTTTTCTTGAGCCTGCCTCTTTTCATTTTAAACCCATCTCTAAGTCTGTGGGGGATCCATCTAGACTCTCTGGATCTGAAAGTTCTTTTAGACTCTTTGCCCTTTTTCCAATTTTTCTTTGTTTACATGCATTTCTGCACTATATCCCATATGTTGCCTATGGAAACCTTAGATACCCTCACTCTAATTGTTTAGACTAGTGCGGAATTTCCGCAACCTACCCCATAGCTAGCCTGCGAAAACCTTTAATCGCCGCACTGTATCCTAGTGTTGGGCTGCGACATCGCCTATAATTGTTTTTGGATTGAGTCTTTTTGTCTTTTGAGACCCAGTTTTTCTTTGATCACCTGGGAAGAACTTTTAGTACCATTACTTGACTGTTTTCTGAGTGTAGACTTGTTGTTGATTTCTTCATCATTTTACAAGTTTTTACTTCTTGCTTTTTGTCAACAAGGACATAATCTCTGGATTTAAATCTGAGTGCTTGATTGATAAAAGTCTTTGATTTGATTTAAAGTTTTGGATTCTTTTACATTTTATGGATTGCATGTTGATTGGAAAATTATTTTTCGTTTGCATTTAGCAAAACACTTTCTCGTCATCTTCATTTTTATCTTCATTGAAAGTTTGATTTGGGTATTTGTTGAGTGTATCGATTTTCTTTGATTACTTTTCCTTTCTTCATTATATCCTTGACTTGGATTTGGAAAGGAAGAATTAAAGTCATCTATTCTTTGTAGTAATCATTCATTCGAATTTTTTTTGCTTTCAATTTGTTTTTACAAGAGAACAAATTGGAAAATTTCATTGCTTATGATTGTTTGAAATTGTGTTCATTCAAGAAAAAGGAATTATATTTCGTAGCTTTCGTGTTTTCCGAAGAAATACTTTCTCGCTCTTGTAATTAGAGTTCATTGAACTGAAACATTGCATCATCCATCTCTTTTTGCATTTTACTGGGTGAAGGTCTCATACAACATCCGTTTCATCTCCATCTCCATCTCCCTCTTGCGTAAACAACAACCTCTAAAATACTACGTAATTTTAAAATTTATTAGTAACTTTTATTTTCTAGAAACTCTTTCCACCAACATTAGCTAGGCTAGTGCTTTGGAATAGGTTGTGAGGAACACTCTCCAAAGCATAAAACACACTGTAGCATCTTGTGACAGGGAGTGTTCAAATCCACTTGCAACATTTTGTCCTGGAAGCCCTTCTCACACAAGGGTCAAACTTGAGGTCGCATTAAGGTTGGAAGAGTTAACCACCCTGCTTTGTTGGCCCTGGTGTAGAGATTGCACGTATTATGGGGGTCACTTGAAGGTATACCCACAATTATGAGTGGAATCCTTTCAAGTTGATTTCGGGCTAGATACCCTACCCTTGCGCGTGGATCAGACTGTCAACTGTTTCCCCAGGAATCACTATTGTTCTTGGTAACCTTAGTAGCCTATCTTTTTAGGGTCTTACATGAGGTGACTGTGGAGAGGCAAGTCTTCATGGTACCTGGAATCGACATTGGCCAGACTCACTCGGGCTCCTTGGAGGGTATATCCACAATTATGTGTGGGAGCTTGCACCACGGTGTAAGTCCGTTAAGTAGGTTGTCAACGTAACTTTCCACCTGCTCTATCCTAGCCCCTTCTTGTCTTGACTTCGCAACGTTGGATTTCATCACCAACTAGTGACTTCAAAATAAGAAGGTTTGTTTTCTTGGTTTGATTTCTAGATTTTATTAGCGAGTGTTGTTTGTTTCCATAGTTGGCCATAGATTTTTTCCGTAAAATTTTGGGTTCAGCCAAAATCGACCCTCCACGTCGTTCACGTAAGATGCAAGGGCTACCCTCGGAAGATCCGAAATTTTATCCCCCTTTGCCTCGTAATTCACCAGAGGGCTCTCTCGAGTGGAGAGCAGTCCAGGACACCGTAACCTCACCAGAGGAAGGTTCCGCCTCTTTAGAAAGTTTCTGAATTATTTCTGATTCTTTAGAGGCTTTCTGTATCCCTCCTGGATACGAGAGACGTATTCTCCGGATGAAATCATCAGGAGAACTTATTGTTGACACTTCTGGAATACCGACTGGACCCCATACAGGCCCTGAAGCCAAGAATCCCCTTTGGACTACTGACATATTTAGAATCCCACCTCGCACGGTGAAGGACCTTTACGACAACTTAGGGGCAGGTCCTAATACACCCATCGTCTCCCAACTGCCTGAAACATATGTTAGCTACACGATACCTTTAGACCATTTTGCTGTTACAACTAGCAACATCATCGTCAATCCAGACACACAATCAGTTGGTCCTAGCTCGACTTTTTCTCTCCAGATGGCCCATTCTACTATGGTCCCACACGTTACGACTATTCCTACCAGGAATGTGGTGGTTAACCAAGCTCCCATTGGCACACCACTCTCGTCTAGACCTATCCCATCACTCCCTCCTGGGTATCACGCTTTGAATCCTTCCACCGCCATCCCTACCCAGGTTCCCTCTGGAGTTTCTGGAATTTTTGTTCCACCTGGGTACATTGTTGTTGTTGGTTTTGTTCCTACACCTTCCCAGGTCCTCTCTGGAGGGTCTTATCCACCTTTTTCTAGGGGATCTGGCCCTAGTGGCTCCAATCCATTTGGAAGCACCCATCATCCGTTCACTTCTAGTTACCAGATTCCCATTGGAGGACAATATCACGTTGGGGGGTATCGTCCACTTGGAGGACAACCTCAGGTTGGACTCTATAACCCCCTATATGGACATAACACATTGGGATCACTAGCCCAACTTTGGAACCTTATTTCCTAAATAAATCCACAATCATCTGGGGGAAAACAACCTCATGTCACTTATTTTGTACCCCCTCACTTTGGCCAGCCATATCCCGGTTCTTTAAATCCTGCTTGGGGTCCGAACATTCAGTCTAGTGTCCCTTTTCAAGGGAACATCTCTAACCAACCCAACTCCATGGGCTACATGCCTCCACATCCACGTCCGATTCTGTCAGGAACTTCGACTTACATGCAGACTGCTTACGGTCCTACTGGTATACCGACGGGACTTCCTCCCCAAAGTCACCAGTACCCTCAAGTGAATCGATAACTACCTTTTCTAGCCACTTTGGATTTACCCGACTTGTCTAGAATCTTGAATGATCCTATCTTACATTCTCCCCATTGGCTCGTTATACCAGCCAAGTTACCATCCGACATTCCCAAATTTGATGGTAAACCGGGAGAAGACCCAAACAACCATGTTATGCCTTTTCACCTTTGGTGCTCGTCCAACTCTTTGATGGATGACTCCATTCGGTTATGACTCTTCCAATGAACTCTCACGGGTTTGGCTGCAAAGTGGTACATAGAACTACTGCAAGGCTTCTTTAACGACTTCAATACCCTCACCATGTATTTTCTCACACATTACCAATTTCCCATCTGCTACGAGACAAGAACTGAGATTTTAAGTTCCTTTAAGCAATCCTCTGCCACCCACATTTGTGATCACATTCATGAATGGAGACGGAGGAGATGCTTGATCAAACTTGACCTTCCTGATCAATTATTGGCTGAATGGTTCACCAAATCATTCGTCAATAAAATCTCTCATGATATTTCCATGGGTGGATTTGTCACTAAAGAGCAGGCGATTAGTCGCTCTCAGTACCTAGATCTCATTTTTTCGCAAACGGGCATTCTCTACGACTTGCTCCCTGACGCTCCTCACCCTTCTACCACCGTTTCCTCAACAACCCCAACAACTTCTCATGCTGCTGATGGTGTGATTGGCACCTTCCATGCTAACGCTAAATCTATGTCAGCCACTCACACCAATCCCAAATCTACTGCTTCTAATGTTCAAAGTGCTCCGACTCCTACTCCTTCCACCAACAAAACTTCTGAGGTCAACTCCGTTCAATCCGCCCTTGCCGACAAAAATAAATCTAAAAAGGGTAGGAATAAGGAGGATAGAAATAATAATCCGCAATCCGATAAACCCAAGACACAGTCTGTTGATGATAAGGATAAGCATAAACCTCGATATCCTTGCCTTATCTGTGGTGATGATCACTACACGAAAGATTTTTCAGGACACGCTGAGGTCACTAAGTTCCTTCAAGGAACTGGAAAGCCTCCCACACATGTCGATTTGTCACAACCTTTCCCTTATCAACATCAGGCCCAATTGGTCATTCATGACCAACCCTCTCCTTCCACCACTTTGTATGTCCTTATGTGTACTGGTAATTCTACCAAGAATGACGTTGCAATCACCGCTCGAGCCAAAGATTATTCTCCTTCAAAGGAGAAAGTTGACAATTTACCACCTTCATTGGTTCAACCACCTCCCTCAACTTCACCTCCCAACGGTCCTCTTCATCTCGAACGATTGGGTCTTGATACAGTTCTCCGCCCTCCCCCAAAGGGCGTTGTTCGGAAGTCCGCCTTTAATCCTCACACACGTGCTGCTCAAAAGTACAACATTGTATAAGACCTTGTGCAAGCACCCTCTGCAATGTCAGCTCTCGAAGTCCTTCAAAGTTGTCCCGCTCAATGGAAGGCACTGTTAAAGGCCATTGGTGGAATTGATCCCACAGTTACGAATTTGATAATCTTTGACTTGGAAGACCACAATCCAAGGCTACCTCGTCAATTAGCATTTCAGATTCAAGTTGTTTTCGAGAACAAGAATATATGTAGAACCGTTATTGACGAGGGTGCCTCGATGTGCGTTATGTCAGTTACTTGTTGGGAAGCCATTGGCTCACCTCCCCTCATTGAATCACACAATACACTTAAGGCTTTCAATGGTTCTGGTTTTAAACCCTATGATGTTCTTCCCTTGTTGTCTATTACGTTGGAAGGCAAATCGGTCAACGTTGAGGTCAAGGTCTTTGATGTGCATCTTGACTATAACCTCTTACTTGGCCATAGCTGGATTGAATCCATGCGTGTCGTCATTGTTACACCTTAAAATTACTCACTTCGATAGTGTCGCAAGTGTCGTCATTACAAGTGTTATAAGCATCACATCTTGTCCGCAAGTGTCGCATCTTGACTACAAGTGTTGCAAGTGTCACAAACATCATACTACCATCTTGCATATGTCGTGCCTCTAACGACATCATAAAGACACTTAAGACACCTCAAAGGTTAGTTTGGAAGAAGGGAAATCACTTGACAGGAAGTACAAGCCTTTTGCCATTGGAAAAACCACTCAAAAATGAATTTTGGAGAGGAACGCTCCCCTACCCACTGTCAGGGAGTGCTGGCACTCCCTGGGCCTCTTTGGGGGAGTGCTTGAGCACCTTGTGCACCCTTTTGGGGGAGTGCTACCCTTTTTTTGGCAAATTCTGGGTTTGTTGAGGCAAATCAGGGAAGAATCCCTCAACTCCTGAAGGTAGTTGGATTCAAATAGATGGTCAAGGCATGATCTTAGGGAAGATCCTCAACTGAAGGAGAGGAATCCTCAACTTATCCCAAAGATCTCTCAAGTGGTTGGACCTATCAAAGGTTATATAAGGAGGCCTTCTCATGGTGAAACGTATAGTGGAGACTAGAGATTGATACCAAACTTATGATCCTGTAAGTGGTATTGACAGAAAGCAAGGAAGATTGAGAATTATACCTAACTTATGATCTCATAAGAAGGTATTGACAATGGAGATTGGGAATTACATCAAACTTATGATCTCATGAGTGAGATGCCATCAAAGCAATCAGTGGAGATTACTTGAGCAAAAGAGTTGGACAAGGAGAACTGGAAGAAGCTGTTGCACCTTCATTCAAAGGATTGCAAGTATCTTTACTTGTTCTCATTAATAATCGATGCTTGGCCTGTTTCTTTCAAACTTGTGCTTGTTCCATATGAGTTTGTCTACAGTAGATGGATATATGATTGAACTAATATCAGTAGAGTAGGAAGTCTTTTGTACCTTTGTTTGTCCTACAGGGTCTATCAGGGAGCTCAGGATCAAAGCTCAGCTAGGAATTTGCAAGGACAAACATCGCTAATAAGGTACATATCTTTATCCTTCTCTTTCATTCATTAGCTTGATTAGATCTAAAAGGAAGTCAATGTCCATGTTAAGCACTTTTCTATATTGGCCTTAGGAATCTAGAGGCTAAGAGGGAATCCACTTGTCCGCAGGGGGATTCACCTTCAACAGTCGTGTCTACCCTTTTCTATGTGTTACGTTTCCTACATCAAGGAAAAGTCGTTACGGTTGACCAACT
>SNQJ01S0182865.1:0-16370 GCA_010110895.2 Picea sitchensis | reverse complement strand
GACATTTATGTGGGGTATAAGGAGGTTTCCCCCTCAAAGAGGCTTATTACCTAAAATTCTATCTTTTTCAAGGCGTTGAGTACTTATTCTGAGGTTTTTCTATGCTATATTGATATTTGGTTCTTAAGATATGGTATCAGAGCTCAAGGTCTTGGAGTTTTGCTGCTACCTCTGAGACACCTTGGAATTTTCACTGTAACTTGTTTTATACAAAGTTTTAGAAGGAGTGTCTTAGAGGATATTTAGTATATGGATGAAGGTACGTTGGGTTAAAATTTCATCTCCCGAGGCCTTATAATTTCGGAGATACAACCTGTGTAATATAGGGTTTTGGAATCATCCTGAATTGAGCAATTGAAGAATTTTTGCTATAATTTTTTTTTTCTGTAATGTTTCAGACCTTGAAATCTGGAGGCTATTCACAGAAATTAGTAAGGTATCCATGGTAAAAATTTCAGCTTCCGGGTCATCTTAAATTTGCAGATACACCCTGTGGAAGATATGGTATTTGACTAGTCCTATTGACTAGTCTCAAGCAGGTGTTTTGGGTAAAAAAATCATAAATTCTTCCTAGAGTATCCAAATTGAGTGAGACTAGTTGCATTGGATAGTGGATAGTCCGTAGTATTTCTGGTATGATTTCATAATTTTATATCAATTATTTTGTGCGGAGCACGCTATACAAGTGAGAACTCTTGGAAAGGCCAAAAATCATCAAGTTGTGGGGAAGTTACCGCAAATTCCACTTGGCACATCCAATTTTGATCAAACCTGTGGCATTGCAGAGAAGAAATATTAGAGAACTACAAAAAATAAAATTTCATACCCAGAAGGGCCAAAATTTTGGATATACAATAGAAGGAAGATTGTTTAGCATAACCACCTCAAAATCAAGGTTTAATGTGATACTTGGCCAACATGCCATAAAAAAAGGGATCTTTTACACCAAATAAGTCTCCAGACAGTCCTACTTGGACTCTTTATGAAGGTGAAGAAATGCGTAGGGACCTAAATGATTTACAAAAGAAGACAGTAACAAAAGATGAAATACAAGTGATGATGGATTTAATAAATACTAAGATGGATGGTTTAAAAGGGGAGATCATGGAATGATTGAAAAATATCCTAATAGAGAGGACACCTGAAAGTGAAAATGTATTCCATGAAATTCATGATGAGGACACAAGGAAGATGAATCAAGAATGGAGAAACTCTAACTTTGGGTTGAAGACCAACCACTTTCCTAAGATCGATATGAGGAAGTTTGATTGCAAGGACCCAATCACATGGATACTTCAGATGGAACAATTCTTTGATCTACATAATGTGCCACATACACAAAAGGTACGGATTGATTCTTTATATTTAGAACCCAATCAATTTATGTGGTATCGATGGATTGTTTCTCGCAAATCACTCGTCACTTGGACAATTTTCACGGAAGAAATGATAGCACACTATGAGGATACAAGGAACAATACCTTCTTTAGCCAATTGATAAATCTCAAGCAAAAGGGTTCAGTTACAGAGAACATTGAGAACTTTGAAAGATTGAATATAAAGGTAACAAATATTCCAGATGAGCACTTGATTGATGTATTCATAGGAAATTTAAGGGATAACATTCAACATGAGGTTTGTCTTTGGGAACCCAAATCATTGGAGAATGCATTTAGGGTGGCAAGAAGTGTTGAAAGTAAAAATATGGCTACTAGAAGGACCACTCCTAGCATCTATCGAGAGAATAATGTTCCTTCTTCTAAAACACCTCAACCTACCAAGTTGACACCTCAACAATTGGAGGAAAGAAAAACAAAAGGTTTATGCTTTAATTGTGACAGCAAGTACAGTAAGGGACATACGTGTGGTGAGAAGAAATTATTCTACATAGAATGTGAAGAGGAAGAAGAAGAAGAGCCATCTCAAGATGAAAATGTAGACGTGATTTCTTCTGAAGTGTTGACTCCCATGATATCGTGTAATGCATTGGCTGGAATTAACACTCCTCAGACCCTCAAGATCAAAGGATATATCAAAAATAAAAAGCTAATAGTCCTAATTGATTCTGGTAGTACTCATAATTTCATTCACTATAAATTAGCCAAAGCTCTCAATTGCTTTGTATATCCAGCACCAAAGTTTCAAGTAATGATTGAAGATGGAGGAACTATCAATTGCTTAGGAAAATGAAATAAGATCAATCTTACTATGGGGGAATATGTAATGAATAGTCCAGTGATTTCTATACCCATGGGTGGTGCCGATGTCGTACTAGGAATCCAATGGTTACAATCATTAGGAACAATGGATTTTAATTTTCAAGAACTTTTCATGAAATTTTCATTGGAAGGAAAATAAATTGAGTTAAGAGGTATCACAGGGAAACTCAGTAAGGTGATAAGCTCTGGAAACTCGGCAAGGTGATAAGCTCCAATGGCATGACAAATTATTGAAAAGGGGCATCAAAGCATTATAGATCTAATTGCACAACTATGCTCATTAGATGTTCAAACATCTAGGCCATCTATTCCCCTAGATCTCCAAGGGATCATTGATAAGCATTCCAAAGTATTTGAAGATATTCCCAAAGGTCTTCCACCCACTCGAAATCATGATTATGATATTCACCTAATTCCTGGGAGTGTTCCTCCTAACATCAGGCCATACACATACCCTTATGCCCAGAAGAGTGAAATTGAGCGCATGGTTGAAGAAATGTTCGAGGTTGGCATTATTAGACCTAGACAAAGTTCTTACTCTGCACTGGTGGTAATGGTATTCAAGAAAGATGGCTCATGGTGTATGTGTCCATGTTATAAAGAGCTCAACAAGATCACTGTTAAAAATAAGTTTCCCATTCCCGTTATTGATGAATTTTTAAATGAACTAGATGGACCAATCTATTTCAAAAATTTGGATCTCTGTTCAGGGTATCATCAGATTAGAATGAAGGAAGAAGATATCCCAAAAACAACATTCTGAAATCATGAAGGCCATTATGAATTTTTGGTGATGCCTTTTGGCCTTAGAAATGCACCTTCCACATTCCAAGGGTTGATGAATTCCATTTTCAAACCCTTCCTTCGAAAATTTGTGTTAGTATTTTTTGATGATATACTAATCTATAGAAATTATTGGGAGGATCACGCGAGACATGTTGACAAGGTGCTACAACTACTAAAGGAGCAACAACTATATGCCAAACCATCCAAATGTTCTTTTGGGGTGAATGAGGTAGAGTATTTGGGTCATATTGTATCTCATGAAGGTGTCAAGGTATACCCTAACAAGATTAAGGCCATGATGGACTGGTCGATTCCCAAAACATTGAAGAATCTTAGGGGATTTTTGGGTTTGACAGGTTACTACCGCAAGTTTGTTCGACACTATGGAAGAATAGCAACACCTTTACCGACACTAACTAAGAAGGATGGTTTTTCTATGATATATTGATATTTAGTTCTTAACAACCTTAGAGCTTTCACTGTGTCCCACAAAGACCCCCTTCTTTCCTGAAGGTTCCATTTTAGTTCTCTTTTATTTAGGAACATGAATATAGATTGAGCAATCGAAAATCCTAAGTTTCCCTACTTCTGGTTTAATCCCTGAAAATAGTTCTTCAAGTGTTTTGTCCTTTAAGATTGTGTGAGTACACATGTTCTGTACATATACAATAGTAGTTGTAGCTTCTTCCCAAAGAGAGTTTGGTAAATCCTAGTCAAACATAATTTCTTTTGCTGTCTTGCAGATGGTCTTGTTCTTTCTCTCAACAACACCATTTTGCCGAGGATTATAAGGTACTTCCAACTGCCTTTTGATTCCTATTTCCTTACAGAAATATTCAAATTGGTGAGATTCAAATTCTCTATCTATTCTAAGGATCCTGATTTGTTTTCCTATCTAGTTTTCTATGAATGCCTTAAATTCATTAAACTTCTCAAAAGTTTCATTTTTATCCTTAAGGAAATAAATCCAACATTTCCTAGAATGACCATCAATGAAGATTACATAATACAAAAAACCATTGAGAGAAGGATATTACATGGGACCAAAAACATCAGAGTGTACAAGATCTAAAATTCCTTGGGCTCTAATGTCATTGCTAGCAAAACAATTTCTTTGTGTTTTTCCCAGGTAAACAAACTTTACAAACTTCATCTTTACTAGAAGAAATGGAGAGAATACTGATTACCATTGACTGAATATTTGGAAGAGCTTTGTAATGCAAGTGGCTGAGCCTCCTATGCCATAACACGCTGGAGCTGGAAGTATTATTAGAAAGTTCCTGAAAGGTTTGTTCTGACACTATATATAATCTGCTTCTGCGAACCCCAATAATATCTGTTGAACTCAACTGGATTCCCTTGACCCATAGAAGTGCCTTTCTTTCCATGAATGTTACCCAATAACCCTTGTCCTCAAGAGTTTCAATTGATGTAAGGTTATTTTTCAATCCTGGCACATATAATACTTCATCAATGTCAAGTATAGATCTGAACACTAGCTGGAAGGAGATGAAACCCACTCCTTCAATCCTGTAACTTTTTTCATCCCCAAGCTCTACCCAATCTGAGAAATCCCTCTTATTGAAATCAAAGAGAATGTCTTTGTACCCTGTCATATGCTTGGATGCCCCACAATAAACTAACCAAGTATCTCGGTTAGTAGTCAAAGAACCTGATAAAGCAGTTGCCAAATAATATTCTTTTCTTTTCTCCTTTTCACTAGGAGATCATTTTTGTCTTTTACTTGATTCTTCATCTTTAGCAATGGAAGAATGATGCTTCCCTTTCTTACGAAAGCCTTTATTTTTAGACCAACAATATTTTGCAAAATGACCCATTTTGTTACAATTAAAACACTTCACTTTGGAATCATCAAAGCCCTTACCTTTAAACACTTCCTTGGTGCTTTCATTTTTCTCGAAATTCTTTTGGAAGGTGAATCTTCTTCTTCCCTTGAATTTGGATGCCAATGCAATTTTTTCTTCTTTGGGAGGCTCAGTATTGGTGGCCATGCGACTCTCTTCCTAGAGACAATCATGCCACAACCACTCAAAGGTAGGATGGATCTCCCTACCACTCACGTTGGACACAAAGGTTTCCTAAGATGGAGGGAGTCCATAAAAAATAGCCTGCACCAGATCATCATCATCCACTGTAACATCAGTAACCAATAAATTATCTCAAATTTGTGTTATCCTTGAACAAAAAGAAGCAATAGGTTCTCCCTTTTCCATCTTTAGATACTTAAGCTTGTGCTTTAGGGTCCTCTTTTGGCTAGGAGCCTTTTTCTCATAAATATTTATCAGAGTGTCCATACATTCATTAGTTGTCATGAGAGGGGTCATCATTGACATAATGCTTTCCTTGAATGAGTCAAAGATTATCTGCTTTTCCTTAGCTTGATTTATTCTGAAGGCTGCTCTGCCTGCATTTGATGTAGGATATTATACCACATAAGTCACAAACTAATCTAGTTCATGTTCCTGCAAAATATTCATAACCATGAGCTTCCAAACATTAAAGTTTGAAGCTCCTTCTAATATGTCCTCTGCCTCGACTGAGATAGAAGAGGAAGGCATTATTGTGGCTTTGCTGATCTGAATCAAGATAGGATCCGTGTGAGCTCAAGAACTGCAAAACTGAGCCTCTAACACCCAAAGCTTCGATTTCATGTTAATTTTTGAGCTTGATTTATTAGATTTGATCTTTTAGCTTCTTTTTCAACACTTTAACAAATTCTTTAGATCACAATAAATTGAAAAATGATAACATAGATCAACGTAAATAACATATCACCAAAGAACACATAGATTTACCCCGGGGAAACCCAATAATGGAGAAAACCCCAACAAAAGATCTTCCTCTTTATTAATGAATAAGCTTTGCAGATACAAAACCCTCAATGGGGTGCTACAATACAAAAATACAAGAGAGAGAGGATGAATACGAACCTTTTCCTTGTGATGCTTAATACATTTGACGTATAACTGAATATTTGACCTTATCAAGGCTTGTGAAAGCCTCTTTAACCCAAAGCTTGATCTGAACTGACATGGACGAAAATATCTGCAACCCTGAAATGATTCTGTAGCCATGAAATAATTGATTATAACAACATATCCGTGGCTGCAAATTTAGTCTCTCTTTTGGGTTGAACCCTCCTTTAATGTTGCTACAAAATGGCACTCAACACCCTGCAAAAAACCCTAGAAAACGCAGATCGAACCTTCTCAAAACCTCACGCTGGTTTCTCTTGGCAGGCTAGGCCGAACCCTCCTTTTGCTAGATATCTTCATTGGATAAATTTTTCTTCTTGAGCATTCAATGTAGAATGATGGAGGAATACAATATCTATCCAATGAGCCCAATATCATGCCCAACACTCAACAATAACCCTTGCAACGAACTAGATGAGTGAGACGTTCAAACCCTAGAAGAGATGGCAGCTAGGTCCACTGCAGATCTGAACTTATGTATAAGGAATGGCCTTCCATTGGTATTTTATGCTTTTGGATTAGATCAAATCTAAATTCATGTTGGGTTATGACCACTTTCTAGAAGCATTAGGGATTCTTAGGTTAAGTCGACCTCTTAACCACATTTAATAATATAACATTATAACTTTATAACTTATGATTTTTATCATTTTAATTCTTCATTACATTTAACATTAGTCATTTGGACTAATTACATCATTAAAAAACACATTATTCCTTCTCTCTTCTTTATAGGTCCTATTTACTCACAACAAAATTATTACATCAATAAGAGGAAAGATCTTTTACACCATGTGATCATTTCATCCTTATGCTAGGTCATATGCTAAAATGATTACTAGAGTGGCTAGCTCTAAGAGGATCACAAAAAAGACTAGCAAGTCATCCCACACACCGATTTAGCTTACAATAATTTTATATTCGTCCTGACTCTTTCTAAACTCTACCTTAGCTTTTGCACTAGACTCACAAGGTTTGTACGTTCACCTTGGCTATTGTACTAGGCTCACAAGGTTTATTTCTTCATATTGACTTTTGCTCTAGGCTCACAAGATTTGTACCAGCAGCTCCTTCGTCCTAACTCTTGTCTGGGCTACAAGGTTTGTACATTCACCCTGACTCTTGCCATGAATTCAAAAGACTGTTTGATTCTCAAAATCTCCCTGGCTAGCCTCAGGGTGGCCCATTGCCTCTCATTGGAGAATGTATCCTAATGATTCTATTTTCAACACATATCAATAACTACAATATAAGTTGAATATATTGCTGCTGCCTCCTGCTGCAATCAAGTAATTTGGATGAAACAAAATTTAAAAGACTTACAAGTAAAATATGATCATCCAATTCTTCTTAATTGTTTCCTGTCATGCACTAAACCTTTCTAAGAATTCTGTCATGCACTAAAAAACCATAAAACTTTCTAAGAATCCTGTCATGCACTAAAATAACAAGCATATCCCAATCAAATTTCAATTTTTAAGGGAATAGGTTTCTCAAAAAGTTGTTAAAGTGGAATATGTGGATACTAAAGAACATATTGCAGATATATTCACAAAACCTTTACCCAGGAGTACTTTGCATACCTTAGACAAAAATTGGGGGTAATCTGCATCTCTAATTGAATGGCACAATCTTCATAAATGAAGGAGCACATGGGCAGGGGGAGTATAACCTCAGAGGGAATAAAACCTCAAGGGGAGCAGAGAAATATCTTTTCTGTCATTTTTGTCAAAGGGGTAGAATAAACAATAAAAACTCAATTAAAATAAAGTGTTTTTTACTTTGTTTCCATCAATGCCAAAGGGGGAGAATGTTGGACATGATGTTATGGTCTTGGCATTGATGTCAAAGAGGGTATGTGATGTTGGTATTGGCATTGTCAAAGAGGGTATGTGATGTTGGTATTGGCATTGATGCAAAGAGGTCAATATTATGGTCATCATCATGAAAATTGTGCATATGATATTGCAAACACATGCATTGTCTAAACAATGATTACTTATGGATACTAAATTTGTCTTATCTAAATGAAAAGGGGAAAGATCAAAATCTAGTGCTCAATAAAATGTGTAAAAGGGTTTGGTATGAGAGTCTCTATTAGACATCTTGATCTTCGACTTGGATAAACTTCGACTTACATTTCCTTTGACTTCAACTTAGATAACTTCGACCTGCATTTCCGTTGACTTCGACTCAGATAACTTTGACTTGCATTGCCTTCGACTTCGATTTGCATTTCCTTCGAATTCAAATTGATTTTATTGACTCTTGGTCGACTCGACCTTAGTCGACTTACTTTTCCTCGAATTGACTTGCATTTTGGATGAATCATTTTTCCCATTTCGATTTCTAGGTAGTTGACTCTATTTTATTTTCCGACTCGACTTTGGTTGACTTATTTTTCCTCGAAACCGACTTGCATTTTGTCCGACTCATTTTTCCCATTTCGAATTTCGGGTGGTGGACTCTATTTTATTTTCCGACTCTACGTGTGGCTTTAGTGGTCGAGAATTTCCAATCATATAAACAACCAAAGTTATAATTGTTTTAAACAGAGAATTCCATGTTGGTGAGACAGATAGGCTATAATCTTTCTGTTTACGGATCAATCATATTGATCTTCAATGATTCAACAAATACAATATGCCCCGAGTAACTGTAGAGGAACAATTATTGGATGGCTGAGGTCGAAAGACAATGAAATCATAAATTTTATGGATCGACAATGGACAACGAAGATTGATCATAGATCGTTGGATCAATATGGAAGTGTGAGACCAAAATAAGAAGAGTCAATCCATAAATTAGATCAACTCATAAAGGCTAAAAATATGATTAAAGATAATTAACACCTTAGGATCAGGGTTTGTTCAAGGAACTGTTACAATGATAGAAAACAATTTTTAACACCTAGATATTCTATTAATGATGACCAACTTACAAGGGATTTGAAATATTTTGAATTAAAGACACAAATTTTTAATGAAAAAATGTTAGCATTATTATTAAATTAAATGAAGAGGTGCATTGGTTCATACAAATAGACACAATGTTTCAAATCCATACATGTTGGAATATTATATAAACATAAAGGTATAATGGAAGTAGAGTGTCTCTGTGGTCTAATTCAGAAGATAAAAAATAGAAGCAGATTCCAAGGAAGTATATGAAACCTGAAACATACACATGAAGTGAGGGTGGAAGGGAGGAGCAAGGGAGGATTGGAGTCTTCTATAGGTTGAAGCTTGAAACAAAGGGAGTTGGTGCTTGAAAACAAGGGAGTTGGTGCTCTAAACATGGGTTTGGTGTCTCATTGAGTTGGTGCTCAAAATAAGAGAGATTGATGTCTCCTACACGTTGTAACTTGTACTTTTTGTGATTATTATATTTAATTTCTATTTTCAGTACATTTTTGTTGATCAATTGTTGTGATTAATAATTAATTATTATTAAAAATATTAAAAAATAAGCAATACTGATTCACCCCCCCTCCCAGTATTGGACAACATTTCAACACCCTCAATTTCCTATTAAACCATCGAGGTCTCTTGACATAACTAATTTAGTGAATGCATTTTTCCATTCACAAAAATTAGCTATGTATTAGAAATTTCATATTTCAATGTTGTTTGTTTAATTCTATAGGTAATTTTTGTATTCTGTGTAACTGCAACATTTCCATTTACACAGCAAGGTTGCAAGTCATGGACCAAATATTAAAATTCTTAAAATAATATAATACATATGCTAATGTATGCATAGTCATTTATAAACCTAATCTATGAAGTTAATTAAGAAACAACCATGGTTAAGACGAAACTGAAACATGATAGAATGACACAAAATTACCTACACCAAATTAGATTTGTTTCTTAGACTTGAAATTCCTTCATGTTTTGTTGCAAAAACAAAATGCGCTCTCCAAATCCATGCTATGGTTGCAAAATCATGATACGCGGTCAAAGTCCATGGTTGTTTGATTGTTTTCCTGGGGTTTCGAACACTTTCACTATTCATAAATCCTTATATATACAATTAGTGAATGCATATATATGAGAATTAGTTTTAGAGCTATATAATTCAGTGTCCTATATGGTGTAATTTATTTTGTAGACTATTAAATTAGTTGATATATTGAAATCTCCATGAGGATTGATCTTAAATTTGGAGATTTTGTATCTCTACTTGACGTTGAAAATGTTTTAAGGTATTAGAAAGGTTTTCATTCATGGTGTGACAATGTACCCATTGGACCATAGATATTCAAGTGAAATGCTTTGCAAATTGTGCGAAACATAAATTTAAATACTTAACAAGGTATGCATTTGATAATTTGCATGAGATAAATCTCCTAAGACTTTATAACTCGATTGAGAATGCAAAGAAACATGGATTGATGTTGAAATAGAAATGAATCATTGTGGATTTCCGTATGAGAAGAGCTACAACAACACACAAAAAATGGGTGTGTCAGTTTTTTGTTCAATTATAATATGGTAATTAGATATGATTTTTTCTACCTATGGTAGTTGGTTGATTATGAGCATAATTACATTTGATAAAAATATTGACTTATTTGATGATGAGTAGAAGCTTGCAGGATTGTAAGTTCCCTATATCTGGAGGTATCCTACCAATGAGATACTTAGGAAACAAGACCATTTTTAGGCAAATTGAGGACTTGCAGTTTGCTCAGTTGACCTAATTCCATGAATATTATTCTAGACAAATTATTCACTGATAAACTAAGATATTGCAATATTTTTCAGTATGATTGTCACTTCCAACTCTCCTAGATAGATTCATTACTTCCTATAGCTATAGGGATTCATTTTCTCAAGGCATTGTGGAACATGTCGGATTATTTATTTGTCGTTTAATAAACCCTATTGTCAATCTGGGATGTAGACTTATGAGCTGTAAACACAATATGCAAGATAATGGGTGAATCCTATCTACTCAAAGTGACGATACAAAAAGTAAAAAGTGTACTCAAATCATAAAGCAATCCATGGAAGTCGAAATTAAATCTCAAACACCTTAATCTTGCATTCACAGATTTATATCAAGATGAACAAGGGCACTGCATACTATGTCAAGATGTATGGTCTATGCATATGTATGTTTTCTAATGAGATATTGTTTAATATACGAATACTTAAGATTTCAATGTGTGAGGGAATCAAAGTATTTCAAACCAAAAATCAAACCGATGAACAATGATAATTTCATTAGTTTAGGGTTTCATTAATGGCGTGTGTTGCAATCTTTCACTTGAGAAATAAGTGTTCATGCATTCCGAGAGATGGTTAACTTATCAAACTTAATGAATTCTAATTACTGTAGCTTAACTTTAAGAAACATGAAAATGCAGAGGTAAAATACCATTCAAACTAACATTTAAATCAGTTGACCAAAACATGAGTTGAATTCTTCGCAAGATGCCACTGACCTAATCCTGAAATATTAGCTCAGAAAGGTAAGCAATGAAATTTGTAAACTAAATTAGACACACAAAATGAAGAATGCAAACTCATATGTTAAGTATGACAAGTATTTTTTGGTAATGCTATGCTTTGCATCCAAATTACTTATCTTCGTGCAATTACGACTCAAATAGATTCTTGTCATTCAACTCGACATATTAATTCACTTAGAGAAAAATAATAAAACCAATTATTAGTCTATTAATACCTTCTCTTTACGAAGGCTTGAAGTACTCTTTTTCACTTTTAGTGTTCCTGTACTTATAACAATGATGAGTTCAATTCTTAAAGAGTCCCAATAACCGTGACAAACCAAAATACTTGAAATTGCATTAGCTTAAAAGAAACAAAAAAAAAATGAAATATCACACTGAATGAAAATTGTAATCAAGCATAAGTGAAAATTAAAGTGAACGTTGATATTCCTAAATACAAGATAAGATACAAGTTTATTGCTAACAAATGGATTCAAACTAAATGGAAGTTTTAAAACATCACACTACAGGTTATAACCAAGTTTCTATAATGCAGAATCAAACTAAGATAACAAACTAAACTAATAAAATACAAACTAGCTACACATTCCGGATTGGTGGGCCCTTGCCAACTGGTAGCGAGCTATATACTTACGACAATGAAATTAAAGGACCACTAATAATCATAACTGGAGTTTGTATTAAAGAACATAGTACTTGATCTACAATGCACACATCAATTCACACACATTGTTTTGTGATAACAATTGACAACAAATCACATAGATCGTTCCACAAATTCAATTCAATACATTCATGTATTTTCCCTGTTTGCATTGCATTATAGAGTATCAATATATAGAAAGATCCCTAAGCTCAAAGATGAGAATGATCCCTTCGATCTCGTATACCAGAGAATAAAAACTAACTACAATAACAATCAGATCAAACTACCTTTGATTCTATATAACCATCCAGACAATCTTAGAAAATATGGTAAACAAACACATCATGTTTCGATCTCATATGCCATTCGTATGACATGTAATGCATACAAATAACATTGCTGTCATGATTTCACTTAACAACCTGTGCGCTAGAAGGCATTGACCACCAATTTGAATGACACATCATGTTCACTTGAAGGAACCTAAACGCGAACCAGGGGAATCACACCATGAAGACATTTGGATCTTCAAAATCCATGTGGCCATTTTCCACTTGGGGGTGTGCACATATGCCAACCAAAAAAATTAGGTACCAGAATTATACTAGGGGTATAAGAACTGAACTAAATAATTTACTGTTAGCAAGGTTATCTTAAAAACTCATTTTAATCTACTAAGAACTTAGTAAATGTAACAAAATGAGCAACGATTATCTCTAAGTGATTGTTGAAAGGATTTTGAGCTTAAAAGCATTGAAATCTATAATAATAGGGTCAGGTTTAGTTATAAAGCATGATGGTAGAGGGAAAAAGAGGTATTTAATTATGGAAAAATGAGAGGCCAACATCTCCCCCACATCTGTGTGCTTGCATGTCCTCATGCAAGAGAGTCCACAAAACTGAATAAATTTGGAACAAAACTGAAGTTATCCACCCAATTCTAGGTGATTCCAACAACATTGATCAAAATATCGAGTCCTCCTTTTGTCCTATTTATTCTTTCACTTCTTCTCCTCTATGATGGTGGGGTGGAATTAATAAGCCTCTTGTACAACTTCTTGTTTTCAAACTTTAGTTTCCTATTTTCTTCTAGAAGCTTCTGGCTCTTAGTCTTTAATTGTTCATTCTTCCCTTGTACACATCTATTCAAAATAATGAATTCCTATACCTCTTGCTTCAATTTCCTGATTTCTTGATTCCTTTTCTTCAATTTAACCATTGATGAATGAATATCAAAATTTGAGGATGCTACTTGTCTTAAATATTCATGCTGAGTTTTGATTGGTGTTGCATCAAAATCAACCTGTTTAATATGTCCTCTATCAGGCGATGTGGGCAGTGATTTAGGAGGTGACAAAGCATGAGGATTTGGGGATTTCACCCTCTATTTATTTGCAGCCTTGAGCATCTCTCCAATTGTTCGAGCGTATTCATCTTAACTATATACAACAATTGGGGATTGCTTTGATGTATGTTGTGGAGGAACATGGGTTATTACGTCAGTGCTTTGTAACTTTCTTTGATTTACCATATTCCTGGTGATTCTGTGAACTAGAGGTGTCATGATCGAAGGATTAATTGTTGGGATATCCTTCATGAGCTTTCCCTTTCTTGACCTTTTTGGATGAGATATGAAGCCCTTCGCTCCAGGGGAGTCAAGGTCTTCATCAATACCATTTCTAATACTGTTGACACCTTGTTCTACTTGATCCTTTGCCACCATTTCATTATTTTGCAATTTAAACATGTTCTGATTTATGAAATTGTCTCATGAATCCCTTCTATAAGGAAACTTTGCTACAATCGACATTTTCACTAGACCGTGATGATGCAAAATTCTATGAGTGTTTTTACTATTCCATTTTACTTGGCTTGATATTTTACTCATACTTTTCCACAAGTAATAGGGGAAATTCAATCATCCATCAAACTTGAAATGCAACAAAATCCTAATATGGTATTGGAAGGTGAGAGCATATCGTCCTTCACATGTCAAATATATTTGCAAAATTACCATATGCTTCAACCATTCATCTTTAAGCCAGCCCTAAGGTACCCCTTTGGCCCAATTCACATTTTGGTATGCTGGCTTCAGGAATCTGTTGCAGGAATCATGCTCCACATGCTTATTTTTGAACCAATTTTCTCCTTCCCTTGGAAAACCAGTGGCATGAGCTACTGTCTACTCTGATACTTCCATTATCAATCCTCTTATTCAGGCTACACACCCATCGAATCCCTTGGCGAATTGAAGTGTCACTCGATCGTCGAAACCATGGAACTTAGCAAAGAATTTGTGCCACCCCACGGCCTTGAACATCTTTTGACATGCATTATATTTTAGTAGAGATTATAGAGCGCACATTAACACTGGTTCATGACGATTGACCACCATCTTTTCCACAGAAATAAATCCATACTTCCACACTTTTGGACTATGACAGGCAAGGTCGAATGGGTGAGTGTCTTGAATGACTTGTGGTTTCGAGGGCCTACACAATTTGGGTTTGAATGATATGCATGTAGCTCATTTGGCATCCCTTCGGTGATTCCAAATGAGTCTCGATAGTGAAATCCATAAATGGTTTTCATGCAAGTTCATGGGAAATTATGGAATAGTCGGTCTTTCTTGCATGATGTAGAGACTATCATAACCTACGTATGGAAGGTTTAGTGGATAATAATGGTCAGTTCTGGAAGTGTCATCATAAAGACGTGTAAGCATATGAGGGATTCCATATGGTCGATAGGTCATGAGTTAACATATGAGGGATGCAATATGGTTGATAGGCCACGAGTTAATGGATTATCATTATAGAAGGTGGTGTAAATAAATGTAATGGGTAATATTCCATATAGATAAAATAAGATTTAGATGCTAAGGGAGTATGACATATGAGTGTATAATGCGAGGGTAAGGATAGGAAAGTTTAGGATATGAAGGGACAATTGAATAATAAAAATGGATGCAATCGAAGTAGTGTAGAGGTAGGACAGGGATAGGGGTAAAATAACAAGCATAAGAGTGTTGCATAATGAAATACACTTGTTCTTGATAAATTAAAAATAATTTAAAAACATGCTCACCTCAGAATTTGTTTAGTCCTCTATACTTACAAATATGCATGTTGGGTCTAAACTCTACGCGGAAGGATTTTGAAGATGAGGAGGAGATCACTGTAATGAACACAATAATTTTGAAGTTGTTGTGTTGAATCTGGGACAAATGGTAGGTTCTCGAAACTAATCTAGTATATGTGTTAAGTGCACATGATACTTACAAACCTATTAACTGAGAAGTGAAGACCCGCCACCATCCAACTTTTCTCAACAAATATGAAAAATGCAATTATAGGTCTTCCGGTACCTTCTATACAGATCTTATACCAGAACGAACACATTTTGTGAAATTCAACAAACACTGCTGACTAAAGATAACTGTAGTTGATGGAGTCAATGCTACTGCTGATAGAGATGTCCAGATGCTGTTCTGAACATATAAGAGTGATTAATGGCAGGGGTTTGGCTC
Organism: Picea sitchensis; assembly: GCA_010110895.2. Lineage (NCBI taxonomy): Eukaryota > Viridiplantae > Streptophyta > Pinopsida > Pinales > Pinaceae > Picea > Picea sitchensis. Next base: position 712 of record SNQJ01S0182865.1, on the reverse strand, counting down.
CAAGCTATTATTTTAAGTATTTCCTTCATGCTCGAGAAACCAAGTCTATAGGACCTCAACACAAGCACTTTTTCGTTGAAACCACTTAGTACAAATACTTGGAGAAGATGTATTGCCTTCAATGGATTGCTCTCATGTCAATCATATGTCCACTTGCATAGAACATGTGGCGATATTTAGATTTTTACATTAAATGTGTGTTGAGGTTTTGTTTTTACACTTGTAGTGTAGTTAAACATATATTCAAGTTTTTCCATTCTATCCATTTTTCCAAAATTAAAGGAAACTTACTCTAAAATTATTTTTGATACATTATAAAATTGTGAAAATAATTTATGATTTTTGAGGTTATTTAAATATCACAAAATTAAAAATCCAAAAGAGAGATAAATTTGTAAACTATAGAACACTTAATGGGGTGTTTCATATGGTAATTATTTTTTGTATGATCTCCTAATTGCAAATTAACTCTTATTTTGATGTAGAATATGATATGTAAACATGGATCGTTATATTATTGTTTATTTTTATTTTAGGGCTAGTTAAATCAATATAACCATGGAATAACTATTAGTAATTTTTTTTTTGGTTCATGGATGTAAGATTTTAATAGTTACAATATTTTACTAAAGTCCAATAACACTAAATATCAAGTCTGTTTTTTTTGTTTACAAGAACTGAAAAATTTGTATTATAAAAAAGACGTGGTCTG
>SNQJ01S0182864.1:2315-19074 GCA_010110895.2 Picea sitchensis | reverse complement strand
GTTTAGATCTGATTTTAGCACTTTGTAAAAGCCAACACAAGCAAGATGAGATCTGATTCTTTCATACATTAAACCCACATCACACATAGATAATTAGGTGGATTAAAAAGAACCACAATATCTTTGATTTCCTTGGTTTTCACATGGATGGCTTAAAAGGGTTTTTGCATTTGAATCTCAGAACAAAGATTTCATTTTACAAAGTCATCACATTAAACCAGGACTAGAAGAGCATCTAAACCAATCTTGGAGTATGCTCTTTCCTTGCACCTTAGTGTGATATTGGAAATCAGAAAAAATAGGTTTCTTAGATAAGTTTCCATCTCCCTTGGTAAAACAAATCACTTTCAAAAGGAGGCCAATCCTGTCAGCGTACTTGTTGAAAATTAATATTAAAAGAATTGTAAGGGCCCATATGCCCACATGCATGCAATTCTAGGATAGTTTTCAATTTTTTTTAGAGTAAGTCACCTAAGGAGTTTATCAAAGTTGTAAGGGCCCACACATTCCCACATGCTCACGATCTAGGACTAGTTTCAAGTTTTATAGATTACAAAACCCCTTAGGAAGATAAACGGTCCAAGTAAGGATGATGATATCTGCCATAATAGCTTAATATTTCCTTTCGTTTGCAAGGGTCATTTTGAACAAATTTAGTAAGTTATCTAAAAAAGATAAATCAAGGACCACACGATTTACACCATGCTAAAATATTGAATTTAATTTATTAAAAACTTGTTTCACCATCACCACTCCTTGCACACACTCTCACTCATTCAAAAACCTTTTTTCTAGATACTTGAAACTCTTGTAGCCTTCATTTGTTTAGAAAAGGGTCTTTGTGCAAACCTTCATAAATAATGAAGCTGGTCCATGACCCCAACTTCACTACCATATTTCACATTATAAAAACAACCATAATCAACCCACTTTATAACCTACACAGGAGGAACACAAAAGAATATGGTATTCTAAGTTACTATTTTGGGGATAGGAATCCAAATAACTCCCCATCATCATTTCTCATTTGAAACTTAGAAAGTTGTGAATTAGGCGGAAAAAATCCTCCCACTCAAGCATTCCTATACCATAAGGAAAGGAGACACCTGTGAAGGATTGAAGGTCAAGGTCCAGTTGTTCTATGCGTGCATCCTTGGGTCACCCAACCCTTGGAAAGCATCCAGCCTGTGACTGATTTCTGACGTCGAAAATCTAAATGTTGTTCTTGATGGAGGTAGCTTAGTAACCAAAACCTAGGATTTATCTACCCAAGGTGGCGGTTGTGGGATGAAATCACACCTTAGTAAGAGTTTTAATGGTTGTTGGGAAATATCGCCAGTACTTCTGGGGTATGCCCCCTTCATCCATCATTATAACTGATTGTTCATCCCTTCACCAGTTTCTCCTCAAGTGGGTTATGACCCCACTGTCGAGAGATTTTTTGGAGGTCCAGTGTTGTTTGAGAGGAAGGATGTTACGTCAGATATCACACATGTTATTTTATTTTTATTCCCCCATGAGGAGTTACAAAAAAACAAAACCACTTTTCACATTTTCTAGATGTATGATTTTCACCACTTGAAGCGAATGCACTCTTATGAATACATTTTTTAAAGTAATTTGAAAGTATTTTTTCCTATCATTCCTCACCACTATTTACACACACCCGCTTCTAGGCTAGAATTATAGGGGAACCATAGTATCCCCGCCATTCTAGATGCTTGAGAAATTTAGCCCAATTTTGGACGGTGTTCTTAATTTCATTGAGACATTAGTAGTACCATCACATACACTAGTTAGTGCTATGGTACTAGGCTCAGGATTACTAGGAGCCACTGTTCTCGGAACCAATATCCTAAGAAACTCACAAACAAACCCTCGACCACAAGGAGGTAGAGCCCATACTTTGTCACAAAGTATAAGCTCCCAAGGAACCACTTCCTCCCATAACATGGTAGTACCCACTCCTATCATGCCCTTTTTGGCTTCACTCAATATATCTTATCTAACTAAACTGACAAATGATCCCATATTGCACGACCCCTCTTGGCTGAATATGCCCACAAAAATACCTTCATACATCCCTAAGTTTGAAGGAAAAGACAGAGAGGACCCTGCCAACCACATCATGTCCTTCAACTTGTGGTGTTATTCCAATAGAATAATGGAAGATTCCATTCATATACAGTTATTTCAGAGAACCCTCACTGGTACAACAACCAAATGGTACATGGACGAGAAGTCCAAAGCCCACTCAAAATTTGAATCATTAGCCAATGCATTCTTGTCATTTTTTCAACTTCCCATCCATCATGATATTGGGTCTGAAATCCTATCAGAATGCAAACAAAACACCACTACTCACATTTCATACCATATTCATGAATAGCGTAGACGTCACAACCTTCGTAAAGAAGACACAACCCCTCAACAAAGGCTAGATTGGTTCCTTTGATCGCTTGTTCCTACCCTTGCTAAAGATGTGGCCACAACCCTCCCCAAAAATGAAGATGAAGCCATCACTAAGGAACAATATTTTGACCTCATCTACTCCCAATCACGGTACCTATACACATTCCTTCCAAATTATCCTCTTCCTTTACCCTTCAGTCAAGAAAAAACTGGAACATCACACATTGTTGATGGGTTGATTAGATCCATGGCTCATATTCAACCACACACACAACCAATACCCATATATGGAACCAATCCATACCTTCAACCATATGGGGGAGCTTCATATTACCCTCCCCCCCCCACCACCACCATTCATGGCACCTCCCTTTCCCCCATGGGTAATCATCTACCCACATCCCTTCCCCAACCAATCCTTGTCCCACCACCAATTCCTCTACCAACAACATCCTATCCAACTAGTAATAATGGAGCCACCTCCACTTCTTACAAACCATATGGAACCCCACAAGGTAACCCATACTATCCCTTCCCAGGTCCATCACAACCCGTCGCACCCCCACATGGACAACACTAGGCGGGGGTAAATTTCATCCAAACTTACCCTCTTCAACAACTTCAAGATTTTGAATAGTTGCATACGGTCAATTCACCTCACCAACCTAACAATAAGCATAAGAAATGAAATAATAGGAACTAGGGACAAGGAAGGAACCCCCCTCAACAAAATCCCCAAGCTGGGGGAAACCAGTGCCAACCCAACCAAAACCCCCAAGGGGGAAATAATAATGGCCAACCACAGCAAGGGAGAAATACCAACCTTCGAACCAATTACCCTTGTGAATTATGTGGTGAATATGGACATTACACTCATCATTTCCCTCAAATCCCTAACTATAAAAAGATGAAGGACTCCATTAAACCTCAATGGGATCCCAACCCTCAAGATCCACCTCAATGACCCCCCACTCATATCCCACCACCACTGTCAGCGGTATTACAAAACCCTATCCCACATCAAGGAGTCATGGATACTCAACCAAAGGGGGTCCAATGCCCACACCCATAGGGGAGGTTCCCTCCACCTGAACAAACCCACCTAAGGAACACCATCGACCACACTAACTTCCTCACTATTGAAGAATAAATCCTCTTAGAAATGCGTATTCATTAATACGGTACATCCCCTGATCCATTACCTACCACTTTGGATGCTCCCCAACCATCAAATGGACAACCATTGATGATCTATCGTCCTAACACTGAAGCCATCACCCACATGCATCGTGCCTCCTTGTGCAAGAATTTACATAACCCTCATGCTAGGGCTGCCCATAGCTATAGTCTTATTGATGATCTTGATCAATGACCCTCTTCCATGTGAGTGATGGAAGTCCTTCAAATAGTCCCTTCCCAATGAAAGACATTACTTTCATAATTGGGGGAAATAGATCTTGAAGTTAACCATCTAATCACATTTGATTTAAACAGAGCAGACCCTTGACTCCCATCGTTAGTCACATTCCAAATTCCTGTCAAAATCTGAAATATCACGGTCCATCGTTGCATCATAGGAGAAGGCACATTCACTTGCATCATGTCCAAATCAGTGTGGAAACAACTTGGTTCACCTGATTTGATCCCTCCACCATCACTCTACGAGCTTATGATGGTTGACCATCCTAACCAGAAGGCATGTATCAAAACGTTCTAGTCGAGTTAGGGGGAAAAACAATTCTCGTCGACATAGAAGTCATTGACGCCCATTTGGATTATCATATCCTCTTTGGACGAAGCTACATGTATGCCATGCAAGTTGTAGCTTCCTCGATATTTCGTACCATGGTCTTTCCTCACAATGGGAAAATTGTCACCATTGATCAATTGACCCACCATGAACCCAACCAATTAGGGCACAATGATAACATCCTACCAATTATTTGGTCAAGTGTCGACCTTTTCCCAATGATATACAACAGACCAAGGCTATTTCATGATCCATCTTTGATTGGTACATACCAAGGATTCCCACACCGAAACCCCAACACCACTATTGTGTGTGTTGTCACTACTGATAGAGTAGAGATACCAGACCCCCCGTCCATTAAGATCTCACCATACCCCATCACCACTCCTTCCCAAATCACCCTGATACTTCCTTATGAACTCCCCATATAGACTCCTCAGGAAAAAACATCAGAGAGTCTACCACCCATGGTTCAAATCCCCATTTGGAAGATAATCCCACAGACCATCACCCAAATACCCTTGTTTTAACCTCTCCCAGGAGTAAAAACATATCAAGTTGTTGCTACCATCACCTTAACAAATATGGTCATTTCCATCCCTATATGGTATCTAGAACCACCAGCTATGGTACCATGTTGATCTCTTCCATTGTAACCCATGGTCCCATTATCACGATCAATAGCTCATCCATCCACTCACCCAATCGGTCACACATTTGGAGGAAATATTACCACCATAGGAGAAACTACCTATGGAACAGGGGGAACTACTACAAACCAATGAGGCACATGCAAAAATAAGGAACCTTCTATCCCTTCCCCACCTCGCATACCACCTCCATGTGCATTGTGCAACAGAATTGGACACCCTACCAATATTTCCCTGCTTTACCCGAGTTACAAAATCTCATTCCAAAACCTATAAATACACCACTACTCCCTACACCATTCATCCCACTAGCCTCCCTAGAAATTTCTTCCTCCAAACCTCCCAGTTTGAGAACTAGGCATGCTTGTGCCATTTGTTCTCAATACATCCATTACACACACCATTTCTCAACCCTCCATTACTTTCGAGACACTCTTTTAGTAGTGCACCAGACCACATTACCCAAATCATCCCAACCCATTTCCTTGGTACAACCAGTTATTGACATTCTCTATGTCTCTACATCAGTAAATGAGCGCATGCGATGTCCTTGTGCACTATGTTACTAGATGGACCATTACACATATCGTTGTCCACTCATCATTAAGGGATGCACATGCTGGAGGGCTTCCATCCCACCCATTCCACCAAGTGTGCCAACCCCGATGAACGTGACAGTGAACGATCACCATCCAAGTATTCATGGCATACCTCCCCCATGACTCATCCCTCGTATGGTGACACCTCTTTCTATTTTACCACAATGCATGGACTTCTGCCCAAACCCCCCCAACTCTCCTGTAACACTAGTTTAAAATATTCCCTCTCCATACCATGGTACACCCAGTTCATATATGGATATTTGGTTCATGACATCTACCAACAGTCCCTATTGTTCTCCCATAGGTCCATCTACCTCAGGGACAAATCACGATATCCAACCTTCACCAACTCCCCCCATGATTCTCGACACGTCACACTCCCTAGTTACAGACTCCCTATACTCCATCACCTTTTAGTCTGATGAAGAGATTTTAGATAAAGTTCTATGTGCAACGAATTACCCCTGGGATTCTTTTCATCATCGATCCTTTTTTCTGGTGTACAAGGCCTTTCAACCACAAACAGACGCCCATGTCTATACCATCGAAGTGAAATATTTCATCCCTTCTGGCCATGTAGATTAGTTCAAGAATCCAATACCTACCCCCGACATGTTTGAAGAAGGTAACATGGCCAATATCTCACCCACCATCAATTTCAAAATTTCTGTCAAACCCAATATCGTGGAAGAAATCACCCTAGGGGAAGCTTTCTCCTGAGAGTAATTTGTATCATACAAATCCCTCTTCCAGGACTATCGGGATGTATTTTCCTGGTCATACACTGAAATGTCATGGTTATACCCAACCATTGTTGAACATCACATTGACACTTGGACTAACATTTCCCCCATTCGCCAAAAGAAATGCCCCCTCCACCCCTCCAAAGACATGGAAATCAAAGCCGACATCAAAAAACTACGTAAAACTGGCTTCATATACCCCATTGCATACACATCTTGGGTTTCCAATTTGGTCTCTATCAATAAAAATAGGGCACCATTCGAGTTTGCACAAACTTCTGTGACCTCAACCAAGCTTGTCCAAAAGACAACTTCCCTACCCCCTTCATCGATCAAGTCATTGATTCCTGCACTAGTCATGAAGTCCTCTCCCTCATGGAAGGATTCTCTGGCTACAACCAAATCCAAATCTGCCATGCGGATCAATACAAAACTTCATTCACAACCCTGTGATGCAGCTTTTCCTATCGTGTCATTCCCTTCGGACTTAAAATATTCGGGGCCACTCTCCAACAAGCAATGACATACGCCTTCCATAATCTCGCTCACATCTTCCTAACCTACTTGGATGACCTCACCGCTCGATCCAAGAAATGTTCCCAACACATAGAAGATCTACGAATCATGTTTGAATGCTTTCAAAGTTAAAACATATGGAACAACCCACTTAAATGTCTCTTTTGTGTCATTGCATGCCACATGTTGAGATTCATAGTATCCCAGCAGGGCATCATCATAGACCCCCTTAAATTTTAGGTAATCAATGAGATCCCCCCTCCCAGGAACTTTCACTAGTTGTGAATCCTCCAAGGCAAAGAAAACTTGTTATGACGTTTTGTCCCTGACTATTCCATTCACACCCATGTATTCCTACGATTACATCGCCTTGAAATCCCATTTCATTGGGACCATCATTCCCAAGACAACTTTGATTCACTCAAGGAGGTACTTAGCAAAGCCCCCTTGGTCAGTCCCCTAGACTATGATAGAGATTACATACTCTACCTATCATCCTCTGACATTTTGGTTTTTAGAGTACTCATTCAGGTTGATGACGACCAATGAGAACATGGTATATACTACATTAGCAAGAACATCTTTGTGCCACCTCTCAAGTACAATCATGAGGAGAAGCTAGCCCTTGCAGTCGTTGTGACATTTCAAAAGTTGTGCCTTTATATATTTCTTCATACTACCACCAAATTAGTCATAGATTCTAACCCCACGCATTACCTCTTGAGTATTCGCCAGATCAATGGAAAATTTGCTCGCTAGATCATCATTCTCCAAGAATACGACCTAGCGTTTACCACCCCAAAGAGAAAGAAATCTCTTGTCCTCACGAACTCCTCGTAGACTTTTCATCTGAATCTTCAGACCCCCCGCTCAATTAGGATTTTCCTGATGAGCATTTATTTCTCATATCATCAACAGACCCATGGTATGGAAATATTTTGGTCTATCTACGAACCTAAAAATTTGGTCCCCACCTATCTCAGGATGACTGTCGTCATACCCGACACCAAGCCTCACAATACCTCCTCATAGGATATTTCCTCTACCATAGAGGCATTGAAATGCTTCTTTGACATTGTCTCACCCTGGAAGAGGTTGAGATGGTTCTAAATGATTGCCACAATGGGGCATGCAACAATCACTTATCTGGCATGTCCATTGCTCAAAAGATCAATAAGGTGGGCTAAATTTGGCCCACATTGTTTCATTACTTTATACACACAGTTAAATGATGCAAAAAATCTTAGTTATACATGCATAAGACTCAGACATTACCTACCCTCTTGCACCCTGTAATCACGACTGACCCCTTTTGTAAATGGGGCATCAAATTCATGACATGCAACCCTCCGTCCAACATTGGACACAAGTACATCATAGTCATCATTAACTACTTTACTAATTGGGATGAATAAATTCCCACGTTCAACAATACGGACGACACAACGACATGTTTTTCCTTCAACGATGTCATCTCTCTCTTCGAGGTCCCCCTACAACTAGTCTTCGACCATGGAAAGCACTTCAAGAATAAAGTCTTCATGGAGCTATCATTAAAATTAGGATTCACCCATGAGTTCTCCTCACCCTATTACTCACAATCCAATGGGCAAGTCGAGGCCCTCAGCAAGGTTCTCAAAACTATTCTTCAATGCATAGTTCACAAACACAAGACCAATTGGCATCATATGCTTTTCCCAACTTTATGGGCATATCAGATAGCTGTCAAAAAAGCCACCGGTTTCAAACCCTTCCATTTATTCCAGGACATCGGATTTGTACTTGTTATAACCCTAATTTGCACCATACATTCTTACCTGGCATCAGGCCATCTCAAATTCCTTCTTTTCCAAAGCACTGCTGAACAACTCTTCTTAAAAACAATTTTTATAAAGGCTGATGCACCCTGCTCTATTACTGCATGCATGTACATGCTCGCTGACCCAAAAAATCCCACGTGTACCTACAAAAGCACGAAAAAAGGAAAGTTTCCGATGGAACACACAACTTTGGGTGAGTTAACTAAACCTTCTGGCCATGCATGGCCGAGGGTTCATCTAAATACCTAGCTTCTTCTAGCCTATAAAAGAAGGGATAGGGGTCCCATTTGGAGGAGGAGAATCATAGTAAAGAAACTATACCTGATTGCGCATTCCCTTTGTCCCAACCCTTTATCCATCCTTGTGCAAAGAGAAATATAGAGCAAAGAAGTTGGAGGACAATTGAAGAGGAGCCCAAGACCACGTTCATGGAGTAGCGACTGGCTTCATCATTGTAATTTGATTTGTTGAATTTAATAATAAAGAAATACTTTTCCCGTCCCACCATATGAGGTTTTCATGGTTTATTTCATACTTGTTTATTGAATCTCTAACCCATTAATCTATATATCAAATGCATGTGGAGTTTGTTGTTTGTTTTTTGTGAATGCAGGTCAGCCTTGGGAGGAGAGATGCAATCAAAAAGAGATCAAGTGTGAGGAAGGATCTACATCAAATGCCTGAAATAAGGTATTCTCACTTGATCTTATTAACTATGTATTTGCTTAAGAATAATGGGGATTAGGTCTGGGACGACGGTAGAAAGTGGAAATCTTTAGTTCTTTTATGCATGCATAATTAAATCGTAAGTACTAGTCTGTAGAGGGATTTACCACTCACAACAGAATTGGTGACCATACTGGAGATATATCTAGGGTTTCTGGGAATATTTTCTGGTATTTTTAAGAATTGGTTTCATTTTTCCTGTTTTTAATGTTTCTGCAAAACTCTGAGCTAATAAAGATTCTGGTCCTCCATACTAGTTATCTCTATTTCTTTTCTTGACTATATTTTTTTTCCGAGACCCACAAAGGTACACGCAGCCTGTATAAGGTCTGCATGCGTGTACCTACGCTCTGCATTCTCACAGGCCGTGTGTACATGCTAGCTGAGGAGGTGACAGTCACGTGTATGATTCCAGAAAATTTCTTTTAAAGAGGCAGACATCCTCTTCCCTGTCAGAATTAGTCCTTCTCAGGGGTTTTCTGGAACTCTTTCTATTATTTGTTGTTTGCAGTCTATAGCTTAGGTTTCACCTCGGATTGGTTTGTTCTATGAAGTTTTACTTGAATTGTTTTCTTTTTCTGTTAAAGTAAGTCTTTGAGTCTTTAAGAGATTCTGGTTCTCAGTACCAGTAGTCTCTGCCTGGGTTAGCTTGATTGGATTTTTATTTGTCTCAAAGTTTCAAATATACACGTGGCATGTATAAGGCCATCACGCGTGTACATGCACTCTAAGTTTACACAACTTACATGCACATGCTTACTGTGGAACTGTCAGCAGTGTGCCTATGGAGAGAAATTTTGTTGAAGGTAAGGCAGTCATCCTTTATTTTGACAAGAATTATACCTCTCAGGTTTGGGTCTCTGTCATAGTGGTCAGTAACTTAGGTTTGATCACAACAATAGCTTTCTTTTTTCGTTTAGAAATTTTCCTCAAATTTTTTCTTTTTATAGGGTTTTTAGACAAGTGTGAGAGTCTAATTTTAATTTGCTTGTGTGTGATTTTTTAAAGTGACTCTTTACGATCTGCGCTTAGGCCAGAAAGTTTTCTTGGTTTTGACTTGTTGATATTTTTCCTTTTTGCTTTGTGAGCATTCAAATAAATAAATAAAAACTTTTATTTCTTTGTTGGTTAAAAAGTGTTGTTTTGCATTAGTAACCAGGGAAAATTCTTTGCTTTCATAAGTTCTTGACGGTTTACTTAGATCATAAGTAGCTCATAGTTGAGTGAAATCCTACTTTGAGTTTGTTGTTCAAAGATCATAGAAAAAAATTTAAGTTTGAAAAGTTGTTTAAGAGTTAAGTGAAGTAAAGGTTTTTGTTTCCATCTTTCTGTTTATTTTTCTTTCGTCTTTCAAACATCACTAGTTTCACTATCATAACCTTTGACTTAAGACAAGCCATAAAAATTAATGCTAAATCTAAAATTCATTAGACTTTTTATGTTTGTAGGGTCAACCAACTAGTTTAGGGTTAGGGCCTTGAATTAGGTTGGAGATGAAACTCTTGAAGGCCATTAAAATCAAACATTGGAGTCTGAGTTAGGGAGTGTCAAAGTCCAGTATCATGAAAGTTATCCGGGACCCCCCTCTAACAAAGGGGATAAATACGAGGTCGTGTGCCGGAAGGTAGCAGAGATAACCCCTCCAAAGCTGGACCAATCATAGTGGAGAACACATATAGAGGGTTTGACTTTGGATTCCGTCAATTGCATTTGCCACTGAGCTTCGTGGGTCTCGAATCCGTTTGAGGTCCTTAGTTGTCTTCCGGACCACTTTCTTTCGATACCCTTGATAGGTTTTGAGCTCGATACCCTGCTCACTATGGTCTACCCGACTTTCGAATGTACCCGCCTGGTGACTGTTCGCGCGTTGGCAACCTAGTTGCCTATATTTTTAGGGACATACATAGGTGACTGTGAGGGTATACCGCGGTACCTAGGATAGACATCCGACCATGCTTTGCAGAGTATACCCAGAGGGTGATTTCATGTTCAAGTTGCACTTGCATCGATAAGTTGCTCTAGTGTTGGTTGTTGTAACTATTCTTCCAATTAGTTTAGTGTTTGCTTGTTTTATCTTGTAGGGACTTTTTTACTGTGTGTTGTTTTTTTGAATAAATAGACAGCCCTAGAGNGCATCGATAAGTTGCTCTAGTGTTGGTTGTTGTAACTATTCTTCCAATTAGTTTAGTGTTTGCTTGTTTTATCTTGTAGGGACTTTTTTACTGTGTGTTGTTTTTTGAATAAATAGACAGCCCTAGAGTTTATTTTATCTTCTCACACAGTGTAGGATCACAAGCTCTGCTGGTCATGAAGGCTTCTGGTCCTATCAACGGTTACACTAGAGCCACCCCCGCCACCACTAAGGTGAAAGCTAGACCAACAAGGGTCTTTTGAACCGACCAGGTCACAAGAAATTGTACCCAACCAACATCCGGAGGAAACAACCATTTTAGAATTTGGAGAAAAATCTCTTGCTCCATCTGAAACTCCAACCATTGATCTTTTAGCACCCATCATTGTGCCGATTCACCCTTACAAGTGCCAGACAGTGTCACATGTAGCAATGGAAATAAATGTTATCACTCCCTATGGGAATTCTTCAATTCCCACTACGGTTGTCACCACAAGAGAGTTTCCACCTCCTAACCCAACATCACCGGTCCAATCCACCATGGTCTCGATTTCCTCTACCTCGCACAGTGGTCTAATCCCGTCTATGGTGGCGGCCACAACCCCTTTCCCACCAAGTGTGACAGGCCCTCTGTTCTCATACGGGATGCCTAGCTCAGGTACAAGTCCTGTACTTTCCTACTCCACTTTAAATACTTTAGGTCTAGGGGAAAGGAGCTCCAATGCTTCTCTGTAAGGCCACATGGGGGGAACTTCATGATGCAGGAGCATCGCCAACAACAAGCGAGAGTGGGACAAACGCAAACACATTTTGACACATGATGAATTGTTTGAAATGTTTTGCAGTTTGATACACCAAACATAAGTGAAATAGTTAAGAAAGGGTGTACTTTCAAATTGTAAACAGATCTTGAGCGATCTGCTCTCATCTGTAGTAGATAGAGGCATTTATTTGTAGTTAATGTAAGTAGGTAGATTTAAATTTCTAGATTAGACAATTTTAGGAGCTGGAGGGAAAACGACTATAGAAACCCTCCCTTATATCATTGTAATAATAATGGAAGAAGATCATAGAGCATAGAAGAGTAGTAGAGAGCTACATAGAAGAATCCATGTACAAAAGTCTAAATTTAATATATGAAGCTTTGATTCCAAACTCATTGTATTATAATGCCTTATGTGTGCATATGCTCAATGTCATGCTTATAGTTGTTTTACTCTTTCTATCGTACATTGCTGTGATGTTGTGTATGTATGATTTCTTGTTAAATGTCTGAAATCTAAGAGAGGGAGAGTAAGGAATGAGTTTCAATTGTTTTTCTATCTGAGCAAGAGTTCTTGCAAAGAGTTCAGTGGAGTGTCTGCAAGGAGTGCGTTGATGAGTTCAGAGTCCAAATCTCTGAAAGCTCAGGAGAGATACAATTATTCTCATTCTCACAGAAGTACAAGTTAAGCACAAGAGCCATGCAAGGTGTGCACAGGCTGATAAAGACCTCAGAACTTGTATCTAAGGCGGAGTGGTTGAAAGACTGCTGTCGCAAGGAGTTGCACAGAGTCAGCTAGTTCAAATACTTAGGAGTATTTGAAGACGTGCCACAAGGAATGCATGCCGAAGGTATCCCCAGAGTACTTGAGGATTTTTCAATTAATCTCAGGAGGGACAGGGTCTTCGAAGTTGTCGAAGAGAAGCCCAATAGAGCTAGTGCCTCGAAGTGTTGAAAGGAGGTGTAGCAAAGTTGTTTTGTTGGTGGACAAGTTCGGTGAAGGAATACCTTGTTCATTTCTTAGGAGTTGTCAAGGAGGCATTGGACAATAGAAATTCTCTGAGGGGAATTCACGAGGTTTCGAGAGCCGTCAGATCATGTAGAGGAGCAGGGGAGTTACGGTAATCCTATTTTCAGGTTTAAGTTCAATGGAAATAGAGCCGTAGGATCCAAGCCAGTAAGGGCCATTGGATCACTCGTGAACTCTCATTTCATAGATTTGCGAGCTAAAGGGTCGAAAACCATGCGCCAAGATTTGCGAGATCGCTAAAGGTGAAGTCTTGTCAGGGTGAGAAGTTCTGTTGTGGGACCCTCATTTATAACATGTCAGAATTCAACACCTCAAAAATTTGGAGGATAGGGGGTCGAGACTTTGGTCCCAAAAGTCCCGAAGTCACAAGTTGCGATAAGGAGTATCGAGGAGTTCGAGATCTCGACACTTCAGGTGTCAGGATACAAAGGAGGCAGTGTTGTGGGGGATCGAAGTCATGAAGTGCCGAATCTGGGCACGAGGGACACGTGGCAGAACCACAAGGTGGGCCCATGTGATAGACGGGCATACACACATCGCCTAGTGGAAGGAGTCGATATTCCGTTGACTTCTCACATCTAGGTTACCGACGAGATAAGAGCACGGGAGCTCGAGGTTGAAACTCATGAAGGGGTGAGTAGCAAGAGGTGCTAGCATTAAGCCTAGATGGTGGTAACACGTGGAGGGTGTTGACAAGGGNGTATCGTGAATTTGGAAAGGAGGAGTCGAGAGTTTTGACTCACGAATTCGCAAGATTGCGAGTTGCGACAAGTGCCTTTGGAATTGGGCCTTGGTTATAGCGCGATGGTCACTTGGAGGAGGTGGAGCTTGCACCTAGTGCTATTCGCCTAGGGGAGCTTCCTGAAGGACCTATGGACCGATAATTTGTGATTCCAGTAGGGAATCGAAAGAGCTGATCCAGCTCAAAGGAGATAAAGAACGATCCTGTGAGTGGACGTCGACTCAAGGGTCGATAGAGCGTCTGCGTCATTTCTGGTATCAGAGCCTAGAAATATTTCTTTGCTTTCTGTAGCAGGGAGAAGAAAGATTTACCATGCCATCAAGAAGAAGAGATAGGAAAACACCCGATCCACCAGAGAAGAGGGAAATGCCAAGAGAAAGGGGTAGCCAGGTGCCAAATCCAGCCATGGAAAGAGAGATACATAACATACGTGCTAGACTCATGGATGTGGAAATAAAACAGAGGCGCATAGTCAGTGTTGGAGATGTCAGTGAATCTGAAAGTGAAGATGAGGCTAAACATGAAGGAGAAGAAGTTGCAACAGAGGATGCAACAAATGAACGCCTATTCAGAGCTATTGCAAGAATGGGTGCTAGAGCAAAAATGGACATTCCAGTATATGAAGGAAACCTAGATTTTGAAGAGCTTCTAGAATGTATTAGAGATCTAGACACGTATTTTGACTATGAAGATGTCGAGGAATACAAGAAGGTCAAACATGTTGTCACAAGATTGAAAGGACATGCAACATTATGATGGGATGAACTACAAGCTGACAGACGCTGCAAGGGAAAGAAAAAAATCAAAATTTGGGATAGAATAGTCACGAAGATGAAGGTGAAATTCATACCCAAGGATTACCAAATTACTCTGTTTCAAAGAATGAAGAATTTGAGACAGAAGTTGATGTCAGTGAAGGAGTACACTGAAGAGTTCTACAAGGTAAACATCAGGGCAGGTCATCGTGAAAGTGATGATGAAAAGGTTGCCAGGTATATGAATGGTCTGAGATATGACATTCAGGATGAGATGAGCATGATGATCATTCAGACCATCGAAGATGCTTATCAGATGGCTCTGAAAGCTAAAGAGAAGCTGAGATGAAAGAAAAGTCAAAGAGGCCGAGGCAAAAGTTATCCCAGAGGCAAATCAGTTGTCCAAGATAGGAATCAGAAGCCTAAGGAAGAGTGGAAGAATCCTCAAGCTCAACCTGAGAGAGGTGGAAGCTCACAGAGAGGACAATATGCTGATAACAACACTTTTCCTCACGCTAGAGGAAGAGGAAGAGGCAGAGGTGGAGTGATAAAATGATTCAGATGTGGAAATAATGGACACAAATCTTATGAATGTCCAGATAAGAAGAAAGAAGGTGGTGAGACTCACATTGTCGAAGCACAGAGATGGAATGTTGAGGCAGAAGATGCTGAAGACAAAAGATCATTGGTGATGAAGAAGGTTCTCTTAACGCCAGAAAAGGAGGCAGAGAATCCAGTCCAAAGGAACAGTCTTTTCCAGACTACTTGCAATACCAAAGACAGGGTATGGAAGGTCATCGTGGATAGTGGTAGCACAAACAATCTCGTTTCTACAGAGATGGTAGAAAAGCTGGAGCTGGAGACTATTGAACATCCAAGTCCGTACAAAGTTTCATGGCTACAAAAAAGGACATCAGGTAAATGTCGCTAAACAATGTTTAGTTGAATTCAAAATAGGAGGATATACCAATAAGATATTGTGTGATGTCATTCCCATGGATGTTTGTCATCTATTGTTGGGTAAACCGTGGCATATGACAGGAATGTGATTCATGATGGGAGAAAGAACACATACACCTTGGAGAAGAATGGGAGAACTCACATGTTGTTGTCGATTAAGGACAAAGGGGTGAAACTTGAAGTAAGAAACACTGTACTTCTCATGANAAGGAAGATCCATAATTCATCATGGTCAGGAAACCTAGAATTGTTTTGACCAGCACAAGAGTGGATGATCTACTAGAGGAAATCCAGAAGCTACTGGAGGAATTTTCTGATATAGTCGCGGACGAACTACCTCATTCATTGCCACCGATTAGAAGTATAAGTCATCACATTGATCTTATACCGGGAGCTAGTTTACCAAACAAAGCAGCATACAGATTGACGTCGCAGGAGACTGAAGAGGTCAAGAGACAAGTTCAGGATTTGATGGACAAAGGATTGGTTAGAGAGAGCTTGAGTCCATGTGTTGTTCCGACTGTGCTCAGTCCAAAGAAAGATGGAGGCTGGAGGATGTGTACAGACTCAAGAGCCATTAACAAGATAACCATCAGGTATAGATTTCCATTACCAAGAATGGATGATTTGATGGATTTCTTGAGTGGGGCAAGATTATTTTCAAAGATTGATTTGAAAAGTGGTTATCATCAAATTCGTATGAGAGAAGGAGATGAATGGAAGACAAACTTCAAGACTAATGAAGGGTTGTATGAATGGCTTGTTATGCCATTTGGCTTAACAAATGCACCAAGTACCTTCATGAGATTAATGAATGAAGTCCTGAAGGATTTCATCGGAAAATTCGTCATTGTGTATCTTGATGACATACTGATTTTTAGTAAAACAGAAGATCATCTGAAACATTTGACTACAGTGATGAAGAGGTTACAGCAAGAGAAGTTGCTCATAAATATGAAGAAATTATCATTCATGAAGACCGAGCTCATTTACTTGGGGTTTGTTATTTCTACAGATAAGTTGAAGATGGATCCAGATAAAGTGGAGGTGATTAAGAATTGGCCATCACCAAAGAGTATCTTTGAAGTTCGAAGCTTTCACGGATTGGCTAGTTTCTACAGGAAGTTCATTAGGAATTTCAGTGGAATTAGTGCACCAA
>SNQJ01S0182862.1:0-14273 GCA_010110895.2 Picea sitchensis | reverse complement strand
CAGTTGCCGAAGAAAAGGAACCTACAAAGAAGACTAAGCAGGATGAAAGAGACTTCTTCTTCTGAAGGTAACAATACTCTTCTTAGTTCTTGTACATATCTTGTTTGCATAGTCTCTGTACATATCTTTTATATCTATCTCTTAGAATATAATATGTTCCAAAAGGAACTATATCTATGGAAGAACAACAAGATAAGGATTGCTATCATTATACAAGTCAGATAATACACATGAAAGGATGAAATATATCAAACAAATCATGTGGAAGCTATTACAAGATAAGTCGAAATCAAAATCAATCTTGAAGAAACTTAGAAGAAGAAAAGACAGAAAGAAGTCAGCAATCAAGAGGAAATTGGAGAAAGACTTATGAAACCTTGCAGAAGGCAATAAGGATGAAGACGGAAGCGTGGACTCTCCTAGATGGAGGGAGTCAATTATATATTACCAAAATAATAGCATGCATACATGAAGCAAGGATTAGGAGGGAGCTAATCCTATGATCCATTGAAGATGATGAAGTATATATCCATGGTAGCAGCCATGAAAAGCAGTACGTGTTCAGTTCGACCTTAGAATAAGTCTTCTTCGAAGAGAAGCCTTAAAGTATCCCT
Organism: Picea sitchensis; assembly: GCA_010110895.2. Taxonomy (NCBI): domain Eukaryota; kingdom Viridiplantae; phylum Streptophyta; class Pinopsida; order Pinales; family Pinaceae; genus Picea; species Picea sitchensis. The sequence goes on along the minus strand of SNQJ01S0182862.1, from coordinate 13,659 downwards.
AGTTCTCCATCCACATATGTGATCCTATGATGAAAGAAAGAAGTGGAATCCTTAGGGCATGGAATCTATGAGAAACTTCATGGACCCAAGAGCTAAAGAAAAACATGAGGAAAAACATGAAGATTCCAAGAAAGAAGAGAAGCCAGAACAACCAGTCATTGTATTAAGAATCACAAGATTACCAGTCTGATATGAACTCACTAAAAGCAACCAAGCAAAGCAACTGAAAGTTGTGATGAAGAACAATGTATATGAATGCAAGCATTTCAAGATCCAAAACTAGAGGGTCTCCCAGATGGAGGGAGAAGACTATGATGACCACTTGTTCCAGTAAACCAGACACACCTCTACATGAGTCATTGTATCATCCGCAATATCCATGGGTTGAAGTTTTACATCAGATAAATGCAAAGACGGTTCTCCTGAGAAATTGAACAAAAAGAGTATGAATAACAACCTCAAGACTTTGAGGCATACCAGAAAGAGACCCTTGTATGCAGATGGAAGAAGACAAATTGATGGAGAATCTCCAATGCACAGCAGAAGAGTGGTGAAGATTCTCTATAATAGAGATATTGTATCAGAATGATTACTCAGAAGATCAGGATGATGGATTGCCAATCCATGACAAAGATCTCATGATGATAGAAAGAGTGCCACATGGATATGTTCCAGTTTGATCCTTGCCACAATGTTGTGAGCTAGCAGGGACCAAGGAAGAATCCACCAAAGATATATTTTATTGATCAGAGCTATATGAAACCTTCAGAGAAAAACCAGTGTTCCAGACCGAAGTACATTTGAGATCAAGCATTACATTATCTGTGATGAAGTCGAGAAAGGAGAAAGTGGTTCTCAAATATATATATCTCCACATATGAGCAGATAAGCAGACATTTTGGTAAAGCTTATATCCAAGATAAAAGAGTTTGTGTACTCAAGCTGGAGCTCGTGGAGACGACTTATTGAAAAAGGAAGAGATGACTCCCAGGTTGGGAGGGAGCACTGAAGTGTTATTGATTGATGGAAAGTTATTTATTTTTTTCAGTTCAAAAAATGGTCCAAGATGAGCATTTCCTTTCCAGTTCGAAAAGTGGTTTGAGATTTCTGACGGAAGGACATTTTCCAGTTTGGAAAATGGTCCAGATCGAACGATCATTTTCATAATGAAAATGGCTCGATGGATTGTTGATGTGCCATAGACAATGACTTCCCATTGTGGTTAACATGGGGAGTGGTCTAGGGAAGTCTCTCTTCTTGAGGGTTACTCAAGAAGATTGGCTCGCCTCGCCGGACAACGATTTTCCATTGTGGTTAACATGGGGAATGGTTCGTTTTGGAGGTTGGTGAAGGACAGTCATTTCCTCTTGTGGTTAACATGGGAAATGGTTAAGACAGTCATTCCTTAGGGAAGATTCATTCTCTCCAAGTTGCACTTTGTTTAGTGCCGGAGGAATGGTCCAGGGTGGGGAATGGTCTAGGTTTAGCAATCAGGGAAAGGAATTCCTTAGGGCAGACTCATTCTCTCCAGGTTACACTTTTCTTAGTGTTAGAGGAATGGCCCAGGGTGGGGAATGGTCCAGGCTTAGAAATCAAGATAGTTATTCTTCCTTGCTTGAGAAGAATAGTCCAAATAGCTCATCATTGATGTCTTACTTTTTGAGGGCAGATGCTCTTTCGAGATCTTACAGATGTGAGTGGAAGAATGGCCCAGATGATTCAGTTTATATCATAAAAAAAAAATTGTGCAGATTGATATCACATGATTGTTATGAACACTGTATGATAGTAGATATATACTACTGTGGTGGATGTGTTCCACTGTCTGTGACTATACGTTACTGATCAAGTACTTTTGTGCTACTTGGTGTGGTAGTGTACCACGGGATTGTAGCTATGTACTACTATGGATAGACACAGTTGTGTTCTATTTCGTTCTGATTGCCTTGAATACTATCAACAGTTTTCAAAATGATGATTAAAGTACAGAGATTTTCCAGATGGAAAATGGTTCGGAACATTTACTCTTCTAGGACATATGTCCAGATTAGAAGAATGGCTCTTGTGTCACTCTGTGGTGTGAGTGACTTATCCAACATCATGTCTAATTACTCAGATGGAGTAAGGTTTCGAGAGATGATACGGCTAATGACACTTATGGTGATGATGGTGCTCATGATCTAGTCATGAGATAGTCTATATAACTATGATGATGTTACCGAGTGAATGGTATGTTTGTGCTCAAGACCATTACCTGTAATACCTCCCTAGCTATGAGGGAGTGTTGATATTATGGTAGTTGTAGCAGGTATTTACCTCCACGTGTAAACTCGACGAGAATAGAATATTCCGGGAAGCAAGAAGAAACCCTAATGAGTTGGCTAATAACCATAGAAGACATGTCGGCTCAAGAAGATAACTTGTATTAGGTTATTAGCCTCCAAGAGAAGAAGTCGACCAGAAGAAATGATATATACTGAACAGATAGATACCTAGAATGAGAAGTTGGCCCAGGAAGTTAGTCAGAATTACTATAAATACAAGAGGCCAGTCTTCATTCTGGCAGGTAGTCTCAGAATTGCAGAGCAACACTTGTGTGCACTGCAGTGCCCAGTTTTGTGCACAGGTTTGGAGGAGAGATGTCATTGCAGCTGCTGCAGCTAGCAAATCGTGTTTGGCTTGGACTATCTCTTGGTTAGGGTTTGGACTATCTGATCAGCTCATGTTTGATGCGCTATCCTTGGGGAAAGGTGTGCTACCCTTTGTTTGGCTATCTAGCCTAGGGTTTGCTTCCAAAATTATTCTCTATCAAGGTTAAGGTGCTCGGAGGGTGGCTTCAGCCTATGGTTGGGTGACAATAGTGATATTGTCGATGGTAAAACGAGCACATCCATTTATATTCTAACACTTCTTAGGGGCTTTCTATCAGTTTTGTATGATGGAGAAGGTCTCACATAGCTGCAATGATCCACATCTCACGGGTTTGTAAGATAGAAAATGTCTCACATAGCTGCAATCATCAACGCCATTTGCAGTACCAACTGTAGCACCAGTTTCAGTACCAGTTGCAGTTCCTATGGTCCAATGAAGCTTATGATAACTCCTTGAAATTATGTTGAAATTATTCTTTCCCTAGATCAGCTCGATAGCCATTCTTTTGACAGTTAGGGTTTATGGTTTTGCAGTAGAATCAAACCCTAACCCAAATTTGTTGGGCACTTTCAGTGAAGTGTTGGGCCTAATCTTTAGCTTTCCTAGTGCGCCCTACCCTAGCACATATCCAACTCTATTCAAATTGTAAGTTGCAGCACTTTGAATTTTTTGGATTTGTTGTTGCTTGCCATTGTTGTCAGATAGTGTCGTTTCCTACCACTACTGTCGGAGGTATGTACTTGTATATGTTTAAAATGTATCACTATCTTGAGGGTTTTTGCAGGAGAAGGGATCTTTTTTCCTAGCAACAATCGAAGATCCAAAAGGATCTCATATCCAACACATTCATAGGAACAACACACTCCAAGTTTGATTGTTTTGATATGCCTCTAGCTGTTATGGAATTATTGTGATCTTGTGAACATCTAGTTGTATTTTGATCTATTGAAGTTATTATTATCATACTATCCTCTTATCAAAGTTAAAGTTATAAGTTGACTCTAGTGAAAGTATTAGATTGAATAAGGTTGAGATTTTCGAGTTTACTTGCATTATATTCCTTAACTCATATTTTTTTCAAGAAAGCATATTGTCTTAGTACAAGGGACAGGTTGGAGAGAATACTTGTCATATTAAGTGAAGGAGGTTCGAAAGAAAATTAACAGCACTCATTCTTGAAGATAAGACTCCAAGTTCTAGGTTTGATTGATTAAATTGATAAGTTTCCAATTTGCACATATCAAGTTTGATAATTGCTACATTACAAGTAAACACTATAGTTGTGACAACAATCCTTGAAAGGTTCTATTACTGCTAGATACATTGAATACTTGGTAGCATGTGAGTACTATTGATATAAATGCTTATTGTACTTGTTTGCAAGATGAACTAACATCTCCTCTAGGAGATACTTCTTGTTTTGCTTCTAGGAAGGTCACTTTTGTAATGATATGTCGATTACCATGAAATTGTTTTTTATTCTTGTTAACATAGATATGTTCTTATGAAAATGTTATTATATTGGAAATACTTTTTTTCTTGTTCCGAGTAGGTTACCATGGAGGAGTGATTGGTCACAACATTAGAAGAGTGTTGTTCCTATTTCTTATTATTGTATTTTTTATTTTGGCTCTTGTTCTAGGCAAGTCACAAGTGATAACTCTGAGAAGGAGATATTGTGACGATTGTTCTCGTTATTTTTATTATTATTATTATTATTATAAGAGTATTATTCTTGTCTATTGTTTTCCCTTGTTGTTGGTCTTGTTTCGGGAAGGTCACAGGTGATAACTCTAAGGGAAGCTATAGTGACGGTTGCAGGAGGCAACATATTATATGGTCTCTAGTTTGAGACATGGAGTAGACTACCTGGATAAGAAGTTGTCTACTCGACTGCATACATCCATGTACCAAAGAAAAAGAGGGCGAAGAAGGGTACTTTTTCAAGATATGGAGTCTCATATGGAGATTGATTGTAAGGAGAAGAAGGTTCCAAAGATGACTGAACAAAATCCCTCTAGTGTAGTTGATCACTCTTCAAATCATCAAGAAGAGTTAGTAGAGCCAAAAGGGCCTACCCAGAATCGTTGAAGTAACCAAGAAGAGACCAGCATGGTCCTGTGACACTTTGCAGGATGTAAAGATATATAGCATTGATGAGCCATATCATGAGGAGAATATGGCTCCGCCAGTGGTGAGGCAGGCGGCCCCACGAAGTACTAGCTCTAAAGGAGCTAGAGTTCAAAGGGAGTCACCCATTATGATCCAGTAGGGAGGAGCAACCTCCCGTGGACCGTTCATAGGATATTAGACTTCAAAGGATAATCACATACAAAGGGAGAAGATGGCTCCAGTGATTATATAGACTCAGAGGGAGCACGAAGACTCTGAGTGAGACTGATCTCAGAGAGAGTCAGTGGATTAGAGACTTTCATTCAAAAAGTATTCCTCCTCAGATTTAGATCGAAAAGAGAGACGTCTTCCACGACTGACAGACAGGTGCCATGAGTTGAGGAGACTAGATCGAAGCTTCAGAGGCTTCGAGGAGATATGAGACCTCCTAGGAAGATTCCCTTGTTTCAATGACGGGGGAGGATTTTTCCTTGGTTCCGAGACCACAAGGGAAGTCAATGGCGACTTCCAAGTTGATCTACAATATCAAAGATGTTGTTGATGGAAACATAAAGATGTACAAATCCTGATTTTTGGCCAGAGGATTCTCCCAGCAAGAGGGAGAAGATTATGATGAGACACTTTCTCTAGTAGTAAGAAGAAGTGTACATAGAGCAGCCACAAGATACATGAGAAGGAGTCTCATGTTTGTAGATTGAAGAAAGATTTGTATGGGCTTAAGAAGGCACCTAGGACAGGATATGCCAAATAGTTATTTTGATGAGCCTGGGATTTGTTGCCTACATCGATGGCGACGAATCTGAAGTTATTGACCGATACATCTTCAAAGACAGTGGATGCCACCATGTATAAAAAAATGATTGATAAGTTGATGTAATTAGCGAACACAAGTCCAGATATATGTTTTGCGGTGAACACATTGAGTCAGTTTATGGTTGTGCCGAGACGTGTTCACTTGATTGCAGGAAAACATGTGATGAGGTACCTAAAAGATACAATTGATTATGGACACATATATGTTTCAGATCGTGAGATAGTCCTGCAAGGATATACTGATTCAGATTGGGCCAGTAGTGTCGCAAACCGGAAGAGTACATTTGGATGTTGCTTTAGTTTGGGATCAACTGTGATCTCATGGTTTAGCAAGAAGAATCCAAGTGTGGCACTCAATACGGGTCAAACAAAGTATATAGCAACGTTTTTAGCTAGTAGCGAAGTAGTGTGGCTTTGGAAGCTACTTAACAGATTGTTTGATCTCGAGTTAGAAGCGACTTGTATTTGGTGCGACAACCAGAGTTGTGTGAAGTTGTCAGAGAAGCTAGTTTTCATGGCAAGTCCAAGCATATCAATATCAGGTACCATTATATCAGAGATATGGCACAGAAGGGAGCAGTGAAGCTCTTGTATGTCGCTACAAATGAGAATATAACAGACGTGTTGACCAAGCCTCTATCGAGAGTGAAGTTTGTGTACTTCAGAGACAAGCTTGGTGTGGTCCAGAAGGACTTCCCTAGTAAGAGGAAGTGATGAGTTACAGATGCGACTCTAGATAAGAACACGGTATAGTGTGGACAACGGGTTGTCATGATCGGGCACTAACTATGGCACCGATCAGGATAATGTGTATGCAGATCCTTCCTGGAGAGCGTGTTTTCCTAGCTAAGGAGGCCCTACTAGTTTGTGTCGTTGGAGGCTTCACACATATCATTCAGGGAGGGTGTGCCTCCAAGACAACTAGAGGGCCAACCTAGTGTGTTGGACATTTGTTACTCCAGTGAAATAGTCTTGTACGCAGGTCTTCTACTCTAGTGAAATAGTCTGGTACGCGGGTACTCTAGTGAAATAGTCTGGTATATTGCAACTCTAGTGAAAGTCCGATACACATAGCTACTACAGTTAAATAGTCTGGTGCACTGAGATATTGCTATTCCAGTGAAATAGTTTGGTACGCATAGTTGCTTTAGTGAAATAGTCTGGTACGTTGAGATATTTCTACTCCAGTGAAATAGGCTAGTACGCATAGCTACTCCTGTGAAATAATTTGGTACGCTGAGATATTGTTACTCCAGTGAAATAGTCTGGTACGCATGTTACTAGTTCGGTATGAACTAGATGTCGGATTATGTGTGAGTTGGCGAGTTACTAGTTCTGTATGAAATAGATGCCAGATTTTTTGTGAGTCAACGAGTTGAAGCTCTGTGATGACATAAAGCTCAAAAGGATGATGAGACCCCAAATGCATAACTGTGACATGACCATTAGATAGTTTGTGTGTGACTATGACAGAGCATGTGTGGCTATGATGGTGTTACTTATTACATGATCTATTTGATCATGAGATGGCCTGTTTGGCCATGCTACTTGTGACATGATCTGTTTGATCATGGGATGGTCTGTTTGGCCATTCTACTTGTGACATGATCTATTTGATCATGAGATAGCCTGTGTGACTATGGTGATGCTACCTGGAGATTGGTCTGAAAGACCATGTGAGTCTTGCCCATGCCATGTGATATGGATGAATGTGTTTGAGACCATTACATGAAGAACATCTTAGTTAATACCTCCCTGGCTAAGACACAGTGTTGATGTTTTGGTAGATGAGGGAGGTATTAACCTCCAAGTGTAACCTTTGTACTTAGAATAAAATATCCCGGAAGTAAAAGAACCATTAAATAGATGAGTGAAAATGCTAGAAGAGAATTCAACCCAAGGAGAGTAATAATAAAGAAATAGAAAACCGCAGAAAGAGAAGTCGACCCTGCCAGAAAAAGTCAAAGTAAATTATATTTGCCAGAAAAAACAGGTCGACCCTGTGGGAAAATTTCACTGGCAGAATAAATATAAATATGGTGACATCTTAGCTCATTTGTACACTCTCATACACTCACTCAACAGAAGGAGGGCGCAAGTCTAAGGAGCAGCAGCTACAGTTGTAGCAGAAGGAGGCGCAAGTCTAGAGAGGGTGGTGCAACAATTGTTGTGGTGTGATCTCAGTCTTTCTAGTATCTCTCTTGTGTGCTTCTCTTGGTAAATTTATGCCTCTATTAGTGGAGGTGAGTTCTCTTGTTATTGTGTTGTTCCTACAACATTGGTGTTTCTGGTTAAGGTTTATCTGTTGGTTCTAGTGTGGACTTTCCAGAATCATTCTATCTAAGAAAAGGTTAGTGTGCTCGGGGGTCGCATAATGAATGCCTATGGTTGGGTGACAATGATGTGACATTGTCTATGGTTAAATGAGCATACCAAAATTTCAACAATGGATGCCTTGACCCAATAGTCGGCTTGACCATTAAGCTCACATTTAATGTGAAAAAAATGAGATCTTGTCAAACATGAGGCGAGTCAAATAATTCTTCAAAGAAGAGATCTTAGTGAGTTATTGTCCAACATCTGTTGGCTAATCATTGCTCTTATTATCATCATTGAGTCTCCAAAAACTAGATTTTTCCTTAGCCCTTCTTCTTTAGCCAAATTCATGCTCATCCAAAGTAAATATACCTCAACTAGGTTGTTGGTTAGATTTCCTAGCCCACACGCATAGAAGGCTCATCTATTTCCTCTAGATCATATAGAATCATCCTCACGCCTGCCACCCCTAATCTAGATTAATTATTACCAACAAAAAAAAATAATAACTTCTCTTCGAAAACAATCTTAAACTAAAACTCTACGTCATTGATAAACACCATAATTCATTGATGAAACACCATAATTACACCATAATTACTAAGGAAAGATTGAAACAATACATTGCAATTCCTTCCTTGGAAACCTATCTCATAGACTATTTCTTTAATACATTAAATAAGAACATAGAGCAAATTGCATAATACATTAAATAAGAACATAGAGCAAATTGCAAGAGGGATCATTATGTAGGAAGTTGTTTTGGAGCAACTCATCTTTCCACGTGCAATAAAATTATATATGACTTACAAAATCTGGATGCCTATATTTATATTCACGGATTGGAATCAATAGTTTTTATGTAATTTTCAACAAAGAAAAAAAGAGGAGCTTTGGTTTTTCTATATTTATATTCACGAAAAGAACATAACAATTTTTTGATATAATTATTATTTTTTTCAATGTTATGAAAGTTATTGTAAGGTTTTAAGTAACCAAATAGATCAAGAAGTAGTTGTTAACTATAAATAGTTTTTATGTAATTTTCAACAAAGAGAAAAAAAAAAGGGGGGCTTTTGGTTTTTGCATTGTATGATTTTTTTATAAATTCAAGCCCTCTTGACCCACTTTTGTGAAGCATTAATTTCAAATTATGGTTTGTGTATATTACTCTTTACTTTTATTGTATGATTTTTTTATAAATTCAAGCCCTCTTGACCCACTTTTGTGAAGCATTAATTTCAAATTATGGCTTGTGTATATTACTCTTTACTTTTATGGTTTGTGTAGATTACTCTTTACTTTCATAGCATTAAGATCATGTAAGAATAATCATGGGGATTATTCATGAGCATTACTCATTGTTATTTTTTGTTATAATTTATTTACTCTTTTCATTTGGGCATGGGATTATTAGTAAATGGTTTTTTGTATTTTTATTATTTATGTATAGGAACAGCTAGCACAGGAATGGATGGCATTTCCATGTTTTAACATAAAGTTTTGGGTAATTTGTGCATTTTTAAAGTGGTATTTAATTTGTTTATCTAAAGTTTTATGTTTGATCTTTTATTTGACCTCATATCGAGGCAACAGACTTTTCAAACATAGAGAATAAAGTGTTTAAAACTAAATAAACTGAATGTATTGTAAGCAAGGTGAATTAATACTAAGTTTCAACTTAGCATTAATTCTCAAACATTAAATGTTTAATGTCTTTGAACACATAAAGTCCATAACCCCCTTTGTAATGTTTGGAAGTGGCTTTGGTGTTGGTTTCTCATAGAATAGAGTGCTTCGTAACAATGTCTTTGAGCACTTGGTCACTTGCATGTCCTTTGCAATGTTTGAAGGTGGCTTTGGTGTTGGTTTCTCATAGCGACACTTGATAGAGTGCTTCGCAACAATGTGTTTGAGCACTTGGTCACTTGCATGTCCCTTGCAAGTACTATAAACTTGCAAGTTGCATGTCGCAAAAGTTGCATGTCCCTTGCAAGTACTATAAACAATTGTTTGGTATCCCCATCTTGATCATGGAGGTTGCATTGCTTTGAAGGTCTTCTCATCAGTGTCGAATATCTGCACAATGGCCTTTGTTCGACCATTCTGCAAGAACAATGGCCTTCGTTCCCTTTCCTTGTACGAGATTTTGGAAGTAAGCCTTTCCTTGTACCAGATTTTGGAAGTAAGCCTTCCCAAAGTGAGTAGCGGCAGAATCCAGAAAATAACCTGGGATAAGTAGCAGTAGAATCCAGGGCTGAGTGAGTAGCGGCGGAATCCAGAAAAGAACCTGGGCTGAGTAGCGGTGGAATCCAAGGCTAAGTAGTGGTGGAATCCAGAAAATAACATGGGCTGCAGTAGGTGTTCTAGCGGTGGAATCCAGAAAAGAACATGGGCTGTGGTTGGTGTTGGGCATTTCAAATGCTGGTAAACTTTGTAGTTATCAGTCGGGCCTTGCAACAAACAGGACCGCAGAGAAAGCTCCACGGAGTTATTGCTTCTATCTCTCTTTCGTTTTAATTCAAACATATGAGTAAGTAAAACCATCTATACTATAACAAACGAGCAGCGTGGGAGAGCGGAGCAAGGGGCTCCGCCCCCTTCCCCTCGGGTTGCCTGGTCAGAGGAAAACACTCCCTTGTACCAGATTTTGGAAGCAACCGTTGTCAAAGTGAGTAGCGGTGGAATCCAGAAAAGAGCCTCCGCTGCGGTTGGTGTTGGGTTGTGCGCATAACCTACGTAGCTTCTGCGCGAAGTGTGGCTCCAAGTTCGGCCTCCTGCGTGTTAAATTGTTGTTAAGGTTACTAATCAATCAATAGATATATAGGTCCCCTATACCTTAGTTTTGTTTTTGTTATTGCAAGGAATATTTAGAGAAACCTTAGTTTTGTTTTTTTGTTATTGCAAGGAATATTTAGAGAAATGAAGTCAAAGAGTTAGCAAAGAACAACATCCCTGGCTGCCATGGCGAGAATGTCAGTGCAGGAATGCAATGGCTGGGGGTGTTATCTTTTCTTTATCTGCTTCTTAAACTGCTCGATCTACATCTTGATCTCGATCTAAAACTGAAACCAAGCGGTATACCAATAAATATGGATTCGACCTTGCAACATTGCTCTTACAAGCACTCCAAAGATCCACCCAGATATAAACTCCCTTTCGGACTGCTCCCGAGTCGTCGGACTTATCTACCCAGGATAGGATTTGTGGAATTGGAGTTTGTGGATTGCATTGGGGAAGATTTGCGAGAGCTGGGCAGAAATATAGACTCTTGGAGTTTGTGGATTGCGTTGGGGAAGATTTGCCAGAGCTAAGCAGAAATATAGACTCCTTTCTAGCTGCTATGAAAGAGAAAGAAACAAAATAAGAGTTTACTACCACTCATGGGTAGCTAGCAACAACAAATTTAAAATCTAGTAAAACAATGGTGGCAGACTCGCAGTGCCATGTTCTCCCTTGAGGATGCTACCTGCCCCATGAGGAGCATGTAGGTGATGCATGGAATAATTATGCACCCAAATGGCTTGTATCAACATACACTATTTCCAATAAACAAGGTAAGAACGAGATCTTACAATTCTCTCATACCTGTATTAAATATTATATTTAAAGTCTCCAAAAAAATTTACCTACAAAGTGTAAATATGTTTGTAAACACTAAATATATTTGCAACTTCGTCTATACATTTAATTGAAGATTGCCTAAAAAAGAAAGATCTTATGTTGCTCCGTGGCTAGTTATGGGAGAATGGATGGCCTTGATCAGGACGGGGAATTCGGCAGAAAGATAGCTCCTCCAAGACAATATTTCTCCTTGATTAGTTAGTTTGGTCTGGTCATTCCGGATCGAGATGGGATAAATGGGGCGACTGAAATGAAGTATGTTTCCCTATTTAACCAGTACCACTAATATAAGGGTGTTTGCTTTATCTATGCGGAAGAATCCAAATAGATTAATTCAAAGGAAATCATTGTATGAGAGTAATAAATAATTGTCTGAGAGTAATAAACAGTTATAGGAATAGCCGGTGTACTTATTAAATGTTGTTGATGGAACCCGATGCATCTATATTGATAAGATGCAAATAGTTTTCATAATTGTATTACCGTTTTTATAAATCCATTTTATTCCAAATTTATTGAATATTTAGTTTTCATAATTGTATTACCGTTTTTATAAATCCATTTTATTCCAAATTTATTGAATATTTATAGTTCCATTCTAATCCAAATTTATTGAATATTTATAGAGATAAAAATAAATAAAAACAAAATTCTGTAAAAACTCCAAAGTTTAAAAGATGGAATATTTCCTATGAAAGAATTTTATAAACATCAAAATTTAAAAGATCGAATATTTATTATGAAAGAATTTTATAAATAGATTAGTTTAAGAGATGGAATATTTATTATGAAATTTTTTTATAAACAGATTAGTTTAAGAGATGGAATATTTATTATGAATTTTTTTTATAAACAGATTAAATTAAAAAAATCAATTACCGAGAGATGAAATATTTACTATGAAATTTTTTATAAACAAATTAAATTAAAGAAATTAATAAACAAATCAATTGTATAGGTCACTATTCTTTTCATATTTTCATTAAGTAAGTGGCAGGTCTATAAGGAAACCACAAATCTATTCGAGGTTTGACAAATTTATACATTTTGGTTATTTTATTATTGATCACTATAAACTTTGAAAACAAGAACTGACAATGAGTATTTCATTTAAAAAAAATCAACAAAACAATAATAAATGTAATGAGTATTTCATTAAAAATTATCAAACAAAACAGTAATAAATGTAATGTTTATTTCATTAAAAATTACCAAATATCAATGTTTATTTTTATTTACAGTGGTTTCATTTGGTTAGCTTTAGCTAACTCTCCCTTCTCACGCTTTTAGAGTAAAAAATCACCCATTAAAAAATTAGTAAACTGGCTTACCATGCTTTTGTAGATGTCTATTTCATTTAAAAAACAAAATAACAATAACTAAATCTCCCTTCTTACTCTTTAAGAATCCAGTGAAAAATCACCAAACATGTGTTATGCTAGCTCTGATTTCTCTACTATCAGAGTTGAGTAAAAAGATCCACTAGTTTCCTACCTCTTCTGGGCATGGACTTGTTGCTAAGCAACTCTCCTTGTTGTTATAATTAGATGATATTTCATATATATTGATATAAGTTAACTCTCTCTTCCCACTTTTTAAGAATCCAGTGAAAAATCACCAAACATGTGTTAGGCTAACTTTGACTTCTATACTATCAATGATTCACTAGTTTTCTACCTCTTCTTGGCAGGGACTTGTTGCTAATCAACTCTCCTTATTGTTGTTATAATTAGATGGTATTTCATATATATTTAATATAAGATTGTAATCATAATAAATTATTTATTATTATTATTTTTTAAATATAAACTAAATTATAATATTGGTGGATTTGAAGTGATTTTTTTAAATTTAAGGATTAGAGAAATAAATGAATCATGTGTATATATTTAAAACATATATTTGTATGAAGGGGTTGGATTTAATAGTAGAAAGTGAAAACTTTTTCATCATTTAACAAGATTCAATTTTCATGAGGACCTAACCTTTAGCTATGAGGCACTTTGAGATAAAAGTTTCTTTTAATTAAAAAGTAATGTGGAGCATTTCTAATAAACAAAATAAACACATATATTTGAAAGTGAAAAAATCACAATTTCTATTCTATATAGAAAAAAATCA
>SNQJ01S0182861.1:0-19074 GCA_010110895.2 Picea sitchensis | reverse complement strand
TGCAATACTTCTAGTCTCAAATAATAATGCATGACACCAAGATCCTTCATATCAAATTCAGAGGCTAACTCCCTCTTACATTGAATAATGTGAGGCTCTACACATGTCAGAAACAAATCATCAACATATAGTAGCAGGATCATAGGTGCATCATTCACAACCTTGTAATAAAGTTTTGGATTAGCAAGTAACTGTCAATTCATGCATACCAAGCACTTGGAGCTTGCTTGAGTCCATACAAGAACTTCTTTAATGTACATACATGGGTTTCTCTCGGGTGTACCTCAAAACCTTGAAGTTTCTCTATGTATACTTCTTCATCAATTACTCCATTGAGAAAAGAGGTATTTTCATCCATCTGATGTAAACTCCAACCCATAGATGTTGCAAGAGATATGATGGTTCTAATAGAGGTGTATCTGGCAACTGGAGAAAACGTCTCATCATAGTCTTCTCCCTCCTGCTGGGAGAACCCTCTAGCCACGAATCTTGCCTTGTATTTATCGATACTCCCATGTACTGCATGTTTTATCTTGTAAACCAATTTTGAAGTGACTACAAACTTTCCTTCATGTCTAGGCACAATTTTCCATACATCATTTTTCATGATGGATTGATATTCTTCCATCATAGCTTCTTTCCATTCTTTCTTCTTGATTGCTTCTTCAAAGGTGAAAGATTTTGCATTGACAAAACTTGCCATGAGTGTCGCATAACTAGAGAATATTTTGGGCCTCTTGCTTTCCCTAAAGGTGCCACTAGGGGCTTTATGTATTTATGTTTCTTCTAGGGTGGATTCAAGCCATGTTGGTAATTTTTTGGTCTCAGGTACAATAATTGATTCCACATGTTCAAGTGGATGTTATGGTTCTTCATTGGGATGTTCTAGAGAACATGTAGTTTCTTCCTTGGGACCTTCATGTTCTTCTTTATTGTTGGAATCCATGGAATCTTCTATAGATTTCTTGAAGGCATTATTTTCATCAGAAGTCACATCTATGTTGATTTAAACCCTTTGTTGACCTGGAACATAGATTCTGTAAGCTTTTGATGACTCACTATATCCAACGAATATGCTCTTATTTCTTGAAGGTTACAACTTCTTTCTTTTGTCCTTGGGAACATGAATATATACAGGATAGCCAAATATCCTCAAGTGTTCAACACCTGGCTTCTTTCCGGAGAAGGCTTCTTCTAGAGTCGTGTTCTTCAATATACAATGAGGACATTCTATTATGAACATATATTGTTGTCATAGTTGTTTCTCCTCATAGAAACATAGATAGATTCTGGTTATTCATCATTTCCTTAACATATTCTTCAATGGATCGGTTCTTTCTTTCTACCACACCATTATGTTGAGTATTATGTGGGACAATTAGCTCCCTCCTAATCCAAGCTTCCTTACAAAAGGAAACAAGCTCTGTAGAGGTGTATTCTTCTCCATTATCAGATCTTAGTGTCGTGATCTTCTTGTCCACTTAGTGAGGAGGTTGACATTGGTCCACACACATATGAGTGAACGATGTCCAAAACTCCTTTTGCTTTACATGCTTCCTTTAGAATTGGTACTTGGTGAGATCACATGCCTCACCACTTGATGGAGTCATATGCTCTATGTTTGCAACTGTCACTATAGCTCCTTCTCAGAGACATCGCCAGTGACCTTCCCGGAACAAGAACAACAAGAGAAAAAAATTCCAATAGCATTTTCATAAGAACATATCTATGGTAACAAGGATGGTAGTCATCATAGAATTACCAAGGTGGCCTGCCCAGGAGAAAAACAAGAAATATCTCCTAGAGGAGATCTTATTTCATTTTGAAAACAAGTGCAATAAGCATCCATATCAATAGTACTTACATGCAACCAAGTATACCTAGGAGTAATAAAACCTTTCAAAGATTGTTGTCACGACTATAGTGTTTACTTGTATTGTAGCAACTATCAAATTTGATATGTGAAAATTGAAACTTAACAATTTGATCAATCAAACCTGGAACTTAGAGCCTCAACTGCTAGGGAGGGTGTGCTTGTTCCTCTGAATGTACTGAATCTAAGATCACTTCTTGGACCAGGTCTCTTGTACATCCCCTATAAACACACTCATACTTTGTTGGATGATATAACTTGAAAAGCATATACAAGTGCATACCTCTGAAATTTGTAGCATCGTTCATCTTGTCTTCTAATCTTAAAATAGACACTATCTTGACAATAAGAGGTTAGAAACTGAATCAAAAAGGTTCAATGATTAGAACAAGCAAGAAACCTTGAAATTTCAACTTTGACCAGAAAAATCAATTTTGAGCAAAAGTCAACCTTTGAATTTGACTTTGACCAAGAACTAAAACTTGATTTTTTTGTTGGATGTGGGCACCAAAGGGTGTACTAGGCTATAGCACACTAGAATACCCAAAAATTAGGTCCAACACTTCATTGAAAGTGCCCAAGAATTTAGGTAAGGGTTTGTTGCCGCTGTAGGCTCAGAAACCCTAGTTGCAACTGCAACTCGTGCTATAACGAGCTTGATAAAGAACTGTCGGTATTCCTTCCAGTGGTTAGACTATTATGAAGGTAGTGTGGGCCCATAACATGTTAAAATATTTGATGCGTTCATTTTAACCATAGACAATATCACTATTATCACCCAAACATAGGCATGCAACCACCCTCGAACATCTTAACCTTTGCTAGATAGAATGATTTTGGAAAGCCACACTAGAACCAACAGATAAACCCTAGCTACAACAGTAGCATGCGATTGAACCAGAAAACACCATCCAACTGCAGCAACAACACAATACAAGGAGAGTACACCTCCTCCAAGGGTAACGCACAAGAGAGAGAGAGAGAGAGTCTCCAAAACCACAGAACAAGAACAATACTCAACTGTAGCAGTTGCAATTGCACTTATTCCCCAATTTTTCACCTTCACGAAATCCACCAATATACTCCAAGATGTCACCAAGAATACCACCAAGAGATACTAGAAGGTAGGGCACATATCTTAGGCTAGATAGCGCTAGAGAGAGAGAGAGCAAGAATAACCCCAGAAGATGCACCTTCCTTTCTTGCAATTGCATCTCCAAACTTTCGCTATACTTTATTGAGAGAGTGAAGTGAAGTGTGTACAAAATGAGCTCAAGAGCCTCTTATTTATAGCCCTTCTTGTCACTTGTCTAGGCTGACTTCTCTTTCTGGAGGATAATATTTTGATATTATTTATTTATTGAGCCGACTAGTCTTCTAGGGTTCTCACACATTCTTTTAGGGTTTCTCTTGCTTCTGAAATACTCTATTCTAGTCAAAGGTTACATATGGAGGTTTATACCTCCCGCAACTACCACAATATCAACACATCAATCCCAAGAACTTCTTTTCATATTCTGTCATGGTCATGCTTCCCAATCTTAACTCAAATAACTCTTGCATCTTCTTGTCATAGAAGTGCTCTGAAAGGTACTCCTTCTGAAAAATGTTTCTTGAATTGCTTCCAAGTGATCCTTCTCTCATTAATGTGCTCCACTTGCTTCAGTTGATCCCACCACATAGTAGCTTTCCCATGTAAATGGTATGTGGAAATTCTTGCTTCTAGGTTTGAGGAGTAGTTATGCAATTGAAAATACCTCTTGAGTCCAAGCAGCCATGCTTCAACATTATTTTCCCTTTCTCTTTCACCATAAAAGGATGGTGTCTTAAGCTTCCTCGAGTCTACTTGCAAACTGTCCAATTCATTCCTTCTTCTTTGGTGCCTAATAGGAGACTCTTCTGGACTGATTATGGAGTATTTAGATGCATAAAATTTCGTTGCTAAGTAAGGCGGTGAGTGATGTATATGAGTTATGTTGGTACTTCTTTAATGAGCATCTCTTCTGTAGTTACCTATTCTTTCATGGTATTTTTCTTCTTCCTCCTGCCTTAAATCCGATCCATTCCTTGCTTACCTATGCAATTGATTTAGGCTTTGTAGTACTTCAGCATTTATCTGATTTTTTTCTCTCGTCAACCTCTCATTGTGCGCTTTGTAACTCTGCACTTTTATTTTCAGGCTTCTCACGATCTCTATTAAGGTTTCTTGTTCCCCTCTGTTCTTGTGTCCATTTGATTATGTCTATGCATTACCAACACTGATATTTTGACCCTTGGCTTCTTTATCATGACTGAAGGCTCTCTCTCTTTCCTCCATTTCTTGAGTATGCATTCTTATCTTGAACTGATATGGTTATACTCCCTAATTCTGCAAAATGTGCAAGCAACCATTTTGTTAGAATTATGCATATTATAAAAAAATTGCCAAACAATGTTATATGTCATTTTTTTTCTCAATTCATGAAGAAATATATTAGCATTCTCCAAAATTATAGCAAATAAATGTCATTCTCCTATTAATCATCTTTCTAATGACTATTCCCATGCCCCAATCCAATCTATGAGTTGAAAGTTATGGCTTCCTGAAAAAATCACTTTCACCCTTTTTGTGCAAACAGGATCTTGTAGCGGCAATGGAATGGTTGTGTGCCAATCTTTCCAAATTATTCCACATGCTCTTTGAACTGGTACAGAATTCGAATTATACACAGGCGCTTCCTTCAATCCCCTTTCCTTGTGACCGCGGCTCGAAACCACGGGCTTATCCACTTTAAGCGTTGTTTCTAGCGCCTTTCCCTTATTCTTCTACATAGGAGCTTGTTCAAAAAATGTACGCGAGATTGTTTACTTCTAGGACCTTCACACTTCTAATCACCCCCTTTACCTTATCATGAAACCGGAGCTGGAACCAAGTCCTCCTAACTTCAGCCTTCGGGTTATTCTCCATTTTTAATCTTCCAACTCTCCCGAAGTAAACTTCATCGAAATACATACATTATCTTCCTAGTAGATCGGACGGTTGAGATTTAAACTCCTATTGACTGGATGATACAGCTTATCTGGCGGCTTCAACGAAATCAATGCTCACAACTTAATCATGTAGTTAGATGGATGGTCCTTAATTATTTTGGGAATCCGAGATATTACAACTCTCAAGTTGTTCAACTCCCCGGAGTTATACATGTCGAAGTGGTCATAAAGTAACGATGACTGCTTATCATCAATTAACACCTCCGCTTATGTTATCCTTCCACTGCTCAATCTAAGGGTTGAGAAAAGTCTCGAAGGGATCTTAGATCAACGGTCTGCATGACTTTGTTACTACGGGACTTCAGGATATTGTGGCTTACCCTGTCCTTCCACTATACTCGATCGAACGGTCAAGAATTCACCTGAAGTTCCTCCTTAATCCGACTGTCTGTGTGATTTCTAGGCTTCAACACTTCGTGGCTTCGGCACTTTGCAGCTTCGACACTTCATGGCTTTGCATAGTCTCCAATAATCGTTGAAGTGGCGAAGTTCTGGAGTCCTGAAACTTATGTTATCCTTCCACTCCTAATCTAATGACTTGCATCACTCCCGAATTCTTCCCGCAATCTAACGATTGGCGGGATTTCGAGGTTTCATGACTTTCGGATTTCATGCCTCTGCCTTGTCTCCAATAACAGTTGAAGTGGCGAAGTTATGGAGTCCCGAAACTTTCTATCTCCTGATTAGCTTTGATAAACGGCTGACGATCTATCAGTTTGATATGATGGCTCTGGTTATACCCAAAATTTCTCAATTGGATCTGACGACTCTTGCTTATCTGGCTCCCAATCTAACAGTCATGATTCCACTATCCTTTACAAAGGATATTTGTCTACATTATGCTTTGGCTTCTGCGCGATTTTAGTCCAATGTTTAAACCTGAAGCTCCGATACTAATTGGTAACGTACCCAGCCACCCTTGGGCTGGGCACGCTAATTTCTAACGTACCCGGCCACCCCCGAGCCAAGCATGCTACCTCAAAAACTCTGTTTGAAACTGATTTGAATTTTGATAACAATTAATTAATAAAGCATGAAAGAAACATGATAACAGCACATGCAATAATAAATATCCATGCTACAATATAAAGAATGTGTAAACATTCCATGCATAGAAATAATCGACAATCAGGCACATCGTATATACACATCTCAGAAATATTAATTAATACACAGCGGAAATAAATATATAGCAGAGAAACGCATGACAAAGAGAACTTATCTTAATCAAAATGGTTCATCAATTGGCTGCAGACCAAGGACATTCCACTCAGACATAGACACTAGCGTTCCACGTCTCAATAGTAGGTCACCCCTGAGCCAAGGCTATGAATCCACAAGGACAGTTCATGGGTGTTACTCAGCTTCCCAAACTAGTCAACACTCAAGATCTCGCAGGTTTCTCAACACAGAGCAATCCAAAGTACACCAGCTCTCTTCTCTATCCGCCTGCACAAACCAGAGAATGGACCCCCTTCTCTGCCACGTAGTCCCTCAGGTTGTCCACCACCTTCTAGGGCTCCAGTGCATCTGGTCAATAATCTCCATGTTGGGACTCTCAGGATTCATAGTTGTGAATAAAATTTAGTACATGCCATTGCATCTTAGACATGTAGGCACAAAATCATGGCTAGAATACATCAGTCACTGCTATAGCCAACAAACAATGGCTTCTTTCTCAACAATTCTCCCCCATGGTCTCATTCCAAGAACAATAATGAATGAGTGAAAAAGTGAACAGAATGGAGAGTGTGAACAATGAAAATGAATGAACAAAGTGAGTGTAGAAGAACAAGAACCCCCAAACAGCCCACAAGATGGGTTTAAATATTTACTTGCAAATCAAGAACCACATGGCCTTCCCCAAGAATCTTATGTAACCATTTATCTCCATTAAAACAATTATGGGTAAATAAACTATGATCAAATGACTTAGCCACTTGAGCCCCCTCTCTCGTGGAATCATAGCCCCCTATAACTTGTATCATTGTCTGTATCACAGCCAATGATGTATTTTATTATTAATAATGATCATAGCATTACATTTCCTAGGCACGTTGGCCTCTTTAATTGTTTGGGCACTCTGGCCTTTCATCAAATAAAAAAAATACATTATTCCATATGGGGACTCAAAATTGGGGTATTACAAGTAGTTTGGGTTTCTTGAAGGATGTCAAATTCACAAGGTGGTCGGTGTTGCTCAAGAGGGTCTACATTCTACAAAAACAAAAAAACTTGAAGGCTCTTGTTTACAAATTCAACCTCTCCAAGGCCTTTGATCAAGTTAGTTGGCTCTTCCTGTGTCTCATCCTCGTTCATTTGGGCCTCAGTTTATACTTTGTGGCTTGGGTTATGGTTTGCACCAGTTCAGTGACTTTTTCAATCTTCATCAATGGTTTGGCTTCACCATTATTCAATTCTAAAAGAGGCATTAGGGAGGAATGCACACTCTCTCCCTTTCTCTTCCTCCTAGTAGTATAAGGTCTAAGGAAGGCTCTTAGGGTTGCATCAACAAATGGCTCTTTCAATGGTATCTTAATTGGCAGCCCTTGCTCTATTTTTCATTTACTTTTTGTAGATACAATCCTTATTTTCTATGATGGCTCAAAGTGCATGGTAGACAAACTAAAGGAAAACCTAGATCTTTTTTACAAATCCATGGCTATGATAATCAATTCTGCCAAGTCTCTGGTAATTTATTGGGGCCTCTATGAGCTTAAGAAGCTCTATATTAATAATATTTTCCCCTTCATTTCCTCCACATTTGAGGCAAGTTTTAAGTACCTTGGGTTCCACCTTAAGGAAAACTTATACCTCAAGGAGGGCTAGCAATGGCTCCTAGCCAAGATCAGAAAAGAAAAAATTGAGCACTTAGTGCAACATATGGCTCTCTCACAATGGTTGATTAGTTCTAGTCAAATCAGTCCTGGAGGCCATCCTGATAAACTAGATGTCTCTTGATTGGGTTTCAAAATGGGCACTTCATAGAATCTGACATCTATGTTACTATTTTATTTGGATGGGATACTAGGAGAAGAAGGGAATGGCTCTAGTCTCCTGGAGAAAACTAGATATCCCAAAAAGCCAAGGGGGATTGGGACTAAAAAAATTGTTTAATTTCGCTAAAGCCCTAGCAGCCAAGAACATCTAGAGGCTCATCCAGAGCTCAGGTCTTTGGGAAAAAACTATAAGAGATAAATATCTCGGCCCCATCTCCATTGAAGACTAGATCCATTCCCCAAATAAAAAAATCTAGAACTCCTCCATCATTTGGAAAGCCACAATTGAAGTTTTCCCAATCATTGGGAAGTGGTGAATATGGAAGGTTAGAAGGGGAGAAAAATTATTGGTTGGCCTTGATCCCTAGATTGGAAGTGAAAACAATCACAGATTACCCATACCTCTCATTCACGATCTTAGATCAAAGGATTTCTACACCCTTCAAAATATTGCAAGAGGCCAAGCAATAAACTCCAGACAACAATAATGTCTATCTTCGATAGATCTAGAACTCAGTGAGGATTTCATTGAGACCTGGAACTCCTACATAGAAAGTCTTAGGAAGTGAATCATTTTCATCAATGATGGGCAGAATGAACTCCTTTGGTATGTGAATCCCTCAGGGGGCTATGAGACTTGTAGCACACCCACTACTAACCCAACAATTTAAATATGATACCCATTAACTAGATGCATGCATCATGACAAAAAAACGCCCATGCATCTAATAGAATTTTTTTTAAATGTGAATGCAATCTATTTAACATGCACAACAACATCAACATACACAGATTAAAATGCGCAAAAGTTGAAACTCATAATTAAAATAGTGAACAAAGATAAAAACATGTATCTTTGTAAGAAAATGTGCAACCAATTGCAGAGGATAGATGTTCCACCCAACCATAGACTTGTTGCTCTAGTTCAAAACAGCTAGTCACCTCCGAGATGAGGCTATGAATCCACAAGAAATGATGTCTCATAAGGGTGTCTGATGTTCACTCACAACCCAATATACAACAACAAGCTAATTTCCTATAACCATCCCAATCCACCAGCTCTATTTCCCCCCAACTTGCACAACCCAAGGAATGGAATCCCCTTCTCTACCACACAATCCCTCAGGCTATCCCACTTCCCTTCAGGGCTCCAGCATAGGTTGGCTAGGAAATATCTTTTTTGGGGGGCTCCAAGAATGTTAGTTGCAACAAGAAAAACTCACAGCATAAAGCTCATTTCTCTAGGGTAATTTCTTACACAAAAATATCACTCTATAGGCTTAACATCCTACTTCATGCAATTACAGCGCCAATAGGTTGTCCACAAAACCCACTATGAATGTCTTCAAACTATAGCACTCAAGACACTCTTGTTGTCCCAAGAAATGCTTGTAAAAATTTCCTACAACACCCATTTAAATTTCCTTTTACCCATGCATGTTGACTCTCACATTATCCAATGTTAATTATACTCGACCCCATGCTCTCAATAAATATGTGAGGTGACTTTTCACACCAACCCTCTTACATGTATTCAATTATTGGGGCTTTGATACACTCAAAAGGAAAATATAAGGTTCGTATAAGATAATTTTTAGAAAAGTGACTTGGGATTAATAGACATGGATAATTCCCCGCCTCAAACCCCCCTCTCTTGTGGAAACTTAGCCTCCATGACTCCGTCGGTGTCCGTCTGCAACCAATGATACATTTTGTTATTATTATTATTATTTCAATATACAATGTTTACATATTACATCGTATTTACATTATAGTTTGCTAAATTAGGGATTAAAAACGGGGATGTTACAAGCCCAGAATTGGATATAAGACTCTGTCCATGGAAGGCTTCGACCAGCCACCAATTTGGTGGTGGAAATCACATTGGAAATGCAAATGCTTTGTCAAAGCCAAAATATTTATGTGGCTCCTCCTAAATAACAAAGCTTTGACCTGGGATCTGCTACAAAAACGAAGCTACAGGGGCCAGGCAAATGCAGACTATGTGAAGGAGATTCAAAAACAAAAGCTCATCTCATCCTATCATGTCCCTTCACAACGAAAGTATGTAATGAAATGAAGGTCTTACATGCCTAAAATCCAAATGACAAGAGGTTACAATTGAATCAACTTTAAGAGGATGGCACAAAGCCGAGGTCAAAAAAGCATTCAAGGCTCTACCCTTAACCTTGGCCTGGGGAGTCTGGTTAGCTATAAATGAAAAACCTTTTGAGAATAGAAACACCTTCCCTTTCAAATGCACTTCCCAAAGTCTCAATATCTTAAGCTCATTCCCCTCAATTTTCCTCCACCCCTCATCGTGCTTGGAGCTCTAACTTAAATATCGACTCTCAAATCCCTTGGGTTTTCTTTGATGGAGCCTCTCAAGGAGACCCACCTAAGGGAAGAGCAGGGTGTATTCTACACTTATCTCATAATGATTTCCTCGGCTTTAAAGCTAGTACTGGACGATCCAGAAATAATCACAGCAAACTCACTACTTGGCAAGTTGGTTTTAATACTAGTTATTGAAAAATGAATTACTCAAATTCAAGTTCTTGGGGGCTCATTTCCGATGATCAGATGGATGAAAGGAAAATATGTGTTAAGGAAATTCACACTCCAGCCATTTTTTTCTGATATCAAGAGTCTATAATCCTCTTTTTCTCACATTACTTTTACTCATGTTTACAAGGGAAAAAACATGGAAGTTGGTAGACTCTCCAAAGATGGCCTAGAGTTGCAAGAAGTCACTTGGGAAATCAAAGAGTCCCTCCAAGGACAACTTTCTTCTTATCTTCATATTTCCTGGATTTAATATTTTCTTTGTTTCAGAGATGAATTAGTGAAATATTTTCTTACAAAGAAGATTCTAGAATTTTTTTTAATGCTATAGGACTCGAATTCTAATTTTTGTATGAAACTCGGAGAAATAGATGTTTCTGGTTTTTTGACAAATATGTAAAAAGACACGACATAGGAGACCCAATGGCCCCTAGATCTGCAATAGTGTTTTGTAATAATTGGTTCTTCTTCCCTTACTCGCTAATTCGCACAATCAGCTAGCTATCTTATAAGATCAGACCTCTCGATCCCTTTAGTTTTTTACCCAATAGGGTTGGATGAAGTACAATTCATGGTATTCAACTCATGTAAGTTTGTTACCTCTAATAAAATTACTCAATTTTTTCCTTGGAAAAAAAAAATAGTATAGATATATATTAAAATTAATATTTACAGTACATATAGTATAGGTGTATATTGAAATTAATAATTACAATACATATAGTATAGGTATATATTAAAATTAATAATTACATTACATATTAGATCATATAGCATATTACATATCGTATAGGTATATATTAAATCATATATCATATTACATATGGTATAGGTACAACCTAACACACACATAGCAAGCCCAACCTGAAACAACATACAAAACACAGAGCAAATAGCCTAGCCCACAACAACATACAAAACATAGAGCAAATAGCCTAGCTCGCAACAAGATACAAAACAGAGAGAAAATAGCCTAACTCACAACAACAACATTCTTTAGATGCATAGCCCGTAATGGATTTTTAGAGCCATAATATATGATGGAATCAACCTGCAATCATATATGAATCAGGTCTGCAATCATACCATACACCATTGGATGGCGACATTTCAATTTTCAAAGCCAGGGCTCGTGACCGAATCAAACATGTGCACGAATCAAAATTTGGGGTAACATCTTCCACAATGTCAGTAAGTCTTGGAAAACAAAGTTCACACAAAATTATTTATAGCAAACAACGATTTCTTCCAGTGTTTTTGGCATAAAATTTAATGTTGCACTTAGCAAACTCTAGATATTGTCTTGAAGAATTTCATATGCCTCCTTCGTAACTTGTCACAAACCACGCTTGTAGGACCAGGCATATTCTTAATATCGGTAATTTGAACCATGCAATTTATGCCTCCAAGGTTGAACCTCACCTTCCAAATCTCCTTTTCTAATAATCAAATTCTCTACCACAAAATTCAGTCACCAACTTCTCTCAATGTGTTCTAGTGGAGGTCCTTATTCATGAAAGCTCCATATTTATTAATAATACACCATATGCCCGTCATGGTAGGGTTTCCTTTTAACCCATTTGCAACTTCAGAGCCACCTTCGTTTGTCTATACAACAGTTTATTATCACACTAAAAAGCCTCAAGTTTCAAAGTTCCTCACAATAAAACATTTTATTTCCTTTTATACCAAATTCTTTAGCACATTGATTCTATATAACTCGCTTGATTATGCAAATGTTAAAATCTAGTAACACTCCATTAGATATTTGCCTAAATGAAAATTTTGCTAAGGAGGTGTAGCACAATGTTCAATGAGGAACCCAATAGATCCGGCCCTTCTAGCTTTAACACCAAGTCAACAAATGAGATTGAAATTGAAGCCAAGGAAAAAGTGAGTGTTGTGTCATGGAACAAAACAAGTATCAAAAACTCTGAATTTATAGAATTTTGATTTTCATACCATGGATTTCAAACGATTATAAATTTAGGTACACCATGGAACCACATATAAAATAGGACAACCAACAAGCTTCTATTATTAATGAAAATGCCTTGGGAAGAAACTATAAAACAAAATCAAGATCATTTACAATTTAAGTCACAAGTTAAGATGATGGTTGAAACAGGTTCTTTGAAAGCCATTCCAGAGTGGTCGCAGATTGCCAAAAGGGCGGAAATGTTTGGATTGCCTTAGTTCGTCGCTAGAAGGGTTGTGACCATGGGTTGCGTTTGTTCACTATCGAAATGGTTTGTTCACCATCCCATGCTATTGAATGAGTTCTTCTTATTGACCTAAACTATGTATATTAAATATAATACAAACTTAACTTTCCATTATCTATTGAATATGTTTTACCACTTTCAGAAGGAAGCTCTGCGGCTAGGGGAAACCCTAGCCGCAGACGCTCGTTCATGTTTCCCTTTCTCGGTGCGACTCTTATCTTTCCGCCAGAAGTACATGCAAACCGGTTTCCTGGGCTCCTTGCGTGGTGGCTCTCCGATGTCTCCTTTACGGTGGGCTGGGGATCTTATTCTTCACACAGATCCGCAAGTATCACCTACGCTCCCCGAGATATTTGCAGATGCGGTTGACGCAGGGTACTTTTTATTCTCGTGCGAGCTTGAGTTTTCGGAGCTTGCAACCTCTGATGGCATAGTTGTCCCTTTGGTCTTTCTCCGTGAGCGGATCTGTTTTTTGGCATCGAGTTATTGTCTTGCTCCGTGAGCGGATCTGTTTTTTGGCATCGAGTTGTCATCTTATTTCATGAGCGGATCTGTTTTTTGGCATCAAGTTGTCGTCTTGCTCTTGGTGCATCTGCGTGCATGTTCGTCTTGGGTGCCTAGAGTCCGTGCAGTTTGGAGGGTTTGGACAGGCTTAGTCTTCTACTAGGCAGATCTTATTCTTTCTGAGCGACATGTTTTCCTCCTTCTGCGTGGTTTCGTTTGGCTCTCTCCTCGGTGGGTGGCCTCTTTCTTGGGTCTTCTTCTCTTCTGGTGGCAGCTCCATTCTCCAGTGGCTCCAGATCATTCAGGGTTTGCAATATGATCATATCGGAGTCCTTTTGGGTTGGGTGCCCGTGGATTTCTCTTTCTTTTATTGGTATGAGGGTGTGGCCAGAGCCTTGAGGTCCAGTCTTCGGCGTGCGGTGTTGCTGCTTTGAACAACACTTTGAGGTCCTTCATGTGGGTGTGCAACTCCTTGGTTATCTGTCGGATTGCTTTTTGGAAGGGTCTTCGTTGGTGTCGTGGTCATCTGGTTCTTTTTTAGGGTCCCATTCCTCTCTGACCTGGTCCGTCTAATCTCTGGGGTTTTTTGTGGTGTTCGCTCTCTAGGGTTCTTTTGCAACGGAGTTTCATGAGGCCTCTTGGGCTTTTTCTGCCTCCATTTGTGTTTATTCCCCAGCTCCAAATTTTGTTCGGTTTTTTACTTTTGGCCATTTTTGGCTACTTTATACTTTTCACAATTTTCCCCAAGTTTTTGGAAATGTGCTTACAGCACCTACAAAATGTAATTTGGTTCTCTACGGATGAATAGAATTACACATTTTTTATGAGGAAAACACTTTCCACTATCTATAATTATTATAATTTATATATAAATTAATTGTAACTTATATATTTATGATTATAAATTATATTTTATAATACATAAATTCAATAGGTAAGTTATATATATTAACAATTTAATTTATATATTTATAAAATTATTTAATATATTATGTTATTTTGTAAAAGTTATATTATATAATCAAAAAATATAATTTAAACTCACTTATATAGAGAGATTGTCGAATTTATCACTTATTTTCTCATTGTTGAGTTTTTGTCAAACTTCAAGCTTTCCAAACTCGAACTAGGTGACTTAGTTTACAAGAAGAAGAAATTTGCAAAGATGAATATTCTTATTGAGATAGACAATATAAGATTGTTTTATTAATGTCCAACAAGAGAAGAAATCAACTAACATTCACACCTTCATGAAACTCATGGAAAATTATTTGTAGGCCCCTTGGAAGTAGTAGTTGAGTATATGTCCCCTCATTTATTTATCCTTCTATTGGTTTGTAAATGTGACTACACCCTTGAAAGAATTGAAGGCAGTGTCATATGGCAAAAAAAAATGACAAAAGAGGCTAGATAGTGACAAAAACGGAAAGGTCATGTACATTAACTAGTACAAAATGGGTTGGGTTGGTAAAAAATATAACTCTGGCTCGATTGGTTTGCTACCGTGTTTGAAGTTTTATCGAGAGCTCCCCCTAGTGAGGATTTTCTAGGTCAGCCCGCCACTTGCTACCAGGCCATGGCCACCTCCGAAGGAAGTACCCAGTTGCCCTCCTCCTCTGCACCCCCCTCTGAAATGTTAAATTATGAGCTTGATTTCTTATGTGGATTAATTCTTTTATTTTCTTCAACACTTTGATTCCAGCTTAATACACTTCAACAATACCAAATCATAATCGAATAGCAAAAATTATGTATATGAGTAAGCATGCACATCAATTACACATATATTCTAGGGAAACCCTGTACAGGGAGAAAAACCCTAGCAAACGATATTCCTTTATTGCATTAATAATGTAAGATCATTTACAAATATCCACCATGAATGTTTTTCTCTTAAAGAGCTTTCCAAGATGAATCTGACCTGACAAAGACCTAAAAGACTTTGTTGAAATACACCTATGATATGTTGTTTCTATTGTTGATATAAAACATTGATATGTTGTTGCTATTGTTGATATACAACACTGATATGCTTATTTGGTATGCTGCCTCTTTATCACTGATATGCTCATCTATTGCTTCACCCATAACCTGCATATCAAAACTGTGTTGAAGAGAGGGGTTGACCTCTGCTTATATAGGTTGAAGAGGAGAAGAGGAGAGACTCGAAATAGTAACATGTTTGCATGAGCTAATCATAACTCAGCTTCATACTTTAGTTCAAACTTAGAACTAAACTTGAGACCGGTATGCTTTAGTTCAAAAATAGAACTAGACTTGAGACCTCAGTTACAACTCAGCATTACACTTTAGTTCGAAAATAGAACTAGACTTTATACTTCAATTGCAACTCAGCATTACACTTTAGTTCAAAAATAGAACTAGACTTAAGACTTCAGTTACAACTCAGCATTACACTTTAGTTCGAAAATAGAACTAGACTTGATACTTCAGTTGCAACTCAGCATTACACTTTAGTTCGAAAATAGAACTAGACTTGATACTTTAGTTGCAACTCAGCATTACACTTTAGTTCGAAAATAGAACTAGACTTGATACTTCAGTTGCAACTCAGCATTACATTTTAGTTCAAAAATAGAACTAGACTTAAGACTTCAGTTACAACTCAAGTCTTTACAAGGCAATTCGAAATTCTCTTCATGGTGGATAATGTTACATGTGCCAACGCACTAGATCAATAAATTTATATCATTTGCAATATTAGGAATATCGTTTGTTTCTAGCTCATAGGAATTTGATATTCAACCTAACTTTTCCTAGATGCCTTGACTTTTTCTCATGGCTCACAAGGTTTGACTAGGCTCACAGAGGCTGTATGTTCCCCCTTACTTTTGCACTAGTCTGTCTATGCTCACAGAGGTTGTACGTTCCCCCTGACTTTTGCACTAGACTCACATAGCATCTCGTTCGTCCTGACTTTTGGTTTGACTCACAGAGGTTGTACGTTCCCCCTGGCTTTTGTCAATACCTCACAGGACTGGTTAATTCTCCAAATCTCCCTGGCTAGCCTCAGGGTGGCCCATCTGGCCTCTCATTGGAGAATGGTTGTTGATGCTGCCAAATTTAACACTCCCTCTCAGCGAGGGAGTCATTCTCAACCACACCAAGCTTGCCTCTCAGCTGCACAAATTGCCTCGAGGTCAGAGGCTTGGTCAAGATATCAGCTACCTGCTCGCTCATGGCTATGTACTGTAACTTTACATTTTTTCTCTGGACCAAGTCTCTGATGTAGTGGTACATCATGTCAATATGTTTTGACCTGTCGTGAAATAATGGGTTCTCTGTCAATTTTATGCAACTTTGATTATCACAGTGAACCACCGTCGTCTCGAGCTTGTCACCAAACAACCCAGAAACCAATTTTTTGAGCCATATTGCTTCCTTGCTAGCATCACTTGCTGCAATGTACTCATCCTCTTTTGTACTCTGTGCAATGGATCCATGCTTATAGCTTGACCAAGAGATCATAGTGGATCCTAAACTGAAGCATTATCCGGAAGTACTCTTCCGATCCACTGGGCTTCCTGCCCAGTCAGCGTCTACGTACCCATGCAGAAATAAACCACCACTGGATGTATATCTCAGACCATAAGTAATTGTCCCTATGAGATATCTCAAGATGTGTTTTTCTGCCACCCAGTGTCTATGTCTCAGTTCAGTCATGAACTGACTCATTGCAATCACTGCATAGCATATATCTGGCCTACTGTGGATCATGTACATCAATGATCCAATCAGCTGCCTATACATGGTGGGATCCACCAAATCTGAACATGTATCAGAATCATGCAGCTTCCTCGGGTTGGTAACCATCGGAGTAGACATGGATTTGCAATCCATCATACCAAACCTTTGTAGTACATCCACTGTGTATTTTCCTTATGCCATAAATATCTCGCTCTGTCTTTGCCATACTTCTAATCCTAGGAAGTAATGCATCAAGCCTAAGTCTTTCATCTCGAATTATGAGGTTAGCTCCCTCTTACACCAAGCTATTAGCCCTTCATCTCTTGTTAGAAAGAGATCATCAACATACAGGATTAGTATAACGGGTTGGTTACCTCTTACCTTGAAGTACAGATTTGCATCAGCATCACTTTTCTGAAAGCTCGGGCTTTTAAGAAAGCCATCAATCCTGTCATACCAAAATTTGGGAGCCTACTTAAGACCATACAAGGCCTTCCTTAGCTTGCATACATGAGTGCCTTTGTTATGCAATACAAAACCATCTAGTTGTTCCACAAAGACCTCTTGTTCAATCTTTCCATTCAAGAATGTTGTTTTTTCATCCATCTGATGTAGCTTCCAACCAAGAACAGGAGATAAAGCAATAATAGTTCGAATGGAGGTATACATGGCTACATGGGCAAAAGTCTCTTCGTAATCAATTCCTTCTTTCTGAGTGAAGCCTTTGGCTACAAATATTGCTTTGAACTTTTCCACACTTCCATCATTTGCATGTTTGATCTTATAGATCCATTTGGAAGAAACCATTGATTTGTCTTTTGGCCTCGGCACAATGTCCTAAACATTGTTCTTTATAATAGACTTGTATTCCTCAAGCATGGCATCCTTCCATACTTGTAATTTATATGCTTCTTCAAATGAAGAAGGTTTGGCATCACTAATGTTTCTCATCAGTGCAACATTGCCTCCAACCCTATGAGGCCTCTTCCTTTCCCTAAAAGATCCTCTGGGAGCAGCTATCCTTTCTGCTTCCTGCACTATCTCTTTAGGCCACCCTGGATTTCTTTTGGCTGTAGGTTCTTCAA
The DNA here is from genome assembly GCA_010110895.2 of Picea sitchensis. Taxonomy (NCBI): domain Eukaryota; kingdom Viridiplantae; phylum Streptophyta; class Pinopsida; order Pinales; family Pinaceae; genus Picea; species Picea sitchensis. Next base: position 1,085 of record SNQJ01S0182861.1, on the reverse strand, counting down.
GAGTTCTTTCTAACACTACAGCAGGTTCTAGGGGCTCATTACTTGGCCCTTCACGAGGTTCCTCCCTCTGATCATCTGACTCTTCATTTTCAGAAGAGGGTGAAATTGGTTGAACTGCTTCTGATTCATGTTGAAGCTCTTTGGATTTCTTAAATGCGGCTTCCTCATGGAAAGTCACATCTCTGCTTACCTCTATTTTCCTCTGACCTAGTACATAAATCCTGTAAGCCTTGGAGTTCTCATTTTACCCCACAAAAACCCCTTTCTTTCTTGAAGGTTCCATCTTTGTCCTCTTTTCCTTAGGGACATGAATATACATAGGACACCCAAATATCCTTAGATGCCCTACTTCAGGTTTGATCCCTATGAATACCTCTTTAGGAGTCTTGTCCTTCAAGATAACATGTGAACACTTGTTCTGAATATACACGGCAGTGGAGGTAGCTTCTGTCCATAAAGAATTTGGCAGATCCTGGTCAAACATCATTGTTTTCGCTGCCTCACAAATTGTTTTGTTTTTCCTCTCAGCAACTCCATTTTGTTGAGGGTTATATGGCACGGTCAATTGTCTCTTGATTCTTGCTGACTTGCAGAAATCCTCAAACTGGAGAAATTCAAACTCTCCTCCATTGTATGTTCTAAGGATTCCAATGTGTTTCCCTGTCTGCTTTTCAATAAAGGCTCTATACTCTTTGAATTTATCAAATGTGTCACTTTTAGATTTAAGGAAATATATCCAACATTTTCTTGAGTAATCATCAATAAAAATGACACAATACAAACAACCACTGAGTGAGGGAGATGACATGGGACCACATACATCAGAATGAACCAAATCTAAGATGCCTTGAGCTTTGTTGTCACTACTAGGAAATGCTTTCTTTATATTTTTACCTAGCATGCATCCCTTACAAATTTTATTTTTACTAAGAGAAATAGAGGGTGTTATCACTGAAATTTCGTCCGCACGTGGCGACAAGAACTCCACATCATCAAAACAGGACTGGAGTCGTTCATGGCACAGGATTAATGCCACAGCATTGCAAAAAGGGTCAAAAACTATACCAAATGACCAAAAATTTGAA
>SNQJ01S0182860.1:0-19038 GCA_010110895.2 Picea sitchensis | reverse complement strand
AATGAAGGGGGGAGAGTCGGTGAAGGAGGAATATGACGGGAAGAGTCTTACGGGGAAAGGCATTCTTTTGGGGGGAGCAGGAAGCATTTTTTAGAGGAGGATATATTTCTGTGGGGGATTTTCTATGGAGATCTCTGGTGTGAGGAGTTTGATTTTGGGGGTTTTTGGTGAATCAAAGCAGGGGGCACCGATTTGCTGGGGGTTTTGGGCATGGGGGGCAGGATATCCTTACGATATCCTGGAGCTAGGGAGCCGAACAGGCTGCTCCTAGCTGGCAGGGAGGAAAACACGGTTTTGGGCAGTGTTTGACACAGTTTCAACTTCAGCATTGGACCAACGGAGCAGCGGGATTTAGCATCAGAACCAAGTAATTTATTTATGAAATTGCTAAGTTAGGTGGATGAATATGTAATCTATTTCATGTTGTGGTTAACTTTAATTTTTTTTTTGCTGAATATTACATGCTTTACGATGATTAATGAAATATTACGCATTGAAAGAAATTTATTTTTAATTATACGAAATTTTTAGGGTTTAATTAATTAAGGTTCCTACATTATTTAAGAAGGATTCACCTTTCATTCAGGTGATAAGACCTACCTTTTTCCAACCCTACTATATAGGCCTTTAAAAATAAGACCTTAGACCTACCTTTCAAGGTCAATATTTCATGATATAAGGGATTATGAGGCCTTTTTAAGGCTTTATTCTCGAGTGAAGGAAGGATTCACCTTCAAATAGGACCTTTAAAGGCCTTAAAGTATTCACCCCAAAAGTGACTTTAAAGGCCTTACTGGGAGCCATGCCTTATGTAAGTATTCCCTTCCTCCTTATCTTTATGAGATAAAGTATGGAATATAAGGAGGTGGTTGTCCTAAGGGTAACCTCACTAGCTCACCCCCACCTTTCCAAGCCATATCCTTAGTGTAATGAAGTATACTTACTTATTTCCTTTGCCCAACCAGCTAGCAGACCTTTTCTTGTATCAAATTTGAGGATCTTTAGATTAAATACCAAAAGGAGAGGGAAGAAAATAGTCTAGCACGTGAAATGGCCTTACCATGCCTATTATTTTTCACCTGTATTCTCCTAACAACTATTCTTGATGGGATAAAGTAGTGATAGTGTTATGGAGTTATGTCTTCTCTTTATGCACTTAGATACCTAGCTAATTACCAAAATGAGATACAAAATTACTTAAAAGAAACACTTCATCTAAGAAATACAAAGAGTTATGTCACTACTATTTTCCTTGGCCCCCTTGGCTTTATTATCTCTCACTATACATGATATGAGCTCATAGGGAAAAATCAAGTGTCTTACAAATAAATACTTTGTTATGCTTTTTATAGTGGTATGTCACCATTTTATTCCCTTGCTTGGATTTATACTTATCTCCCTGGCTCTAGTTACTAATGTAACATCATTTTTCATTACTTAGATATGGCTTATTTAAAGATAATGCATGTAGGTGTTATGTTCATTCTTTCTTTATGCTATCTCTAGTAGAATTACTTAAAATATATCAACTAGAGACCTGGGAAATATTTGAAGATATTATGTAACTTACTATAGAATCCTTATTCTATCTCTAGTTAATTTATTATATGTCAATAAGTTATAGAAACACTTTGTCAAGGGAGATCCAATTAAAATACTTTCAAGTTGCAATAATAAAGCCAAGTATATTTATTTCATGTCATAAAGAAGAGGATACTTAAAGTAATAATTATTTCCTCTCCTCTATGGTGTTATGTCTTCTCTTATATAGTTGTTATACATCATTCCTTAAAAGAGGTTATAAATTTAGAGCCTCTAAGGGGAAGAGCCACTCACCCGACTATAAGAAGGGTGAGGGTGAGCGATACATTCCTCGTTTCAATTACTTATTTCCTTGATTTTTGGTTAATTATTTCCCTGCTTGGAGTGATTTTTAGACCACAACAAGATGGATTTGAGGGGAGCAAATAAGTCACTTCATTATGTAGGGTCAATTCAAGAGAATACTAACGGTACATAATTTCATACCGACTAACTTGATCATTTCGTACTATCCCTTTCCATGCATTTCATCTCTTCTTCCATCAACACAAAATGTAATGCTTTGATTGACCATAATGCTTTTACATACTATGATGTTCCTTAGAATTGAGACTAAAAAATACATTGAATAGTGAATAATTTAATAGTGAATTGAGAGATAAATTTATTCCTTACCAAACCCCATAGATAGACAATCGGCCCGACAAAGGATGGGATCTCATGGATTCATATTTAATGAATCTATCCTTCCCAGGGTGGGCAAGAAATGAATGAGAATGAACATCTATGTCCACAAATGTTGGTGACCTTCCTTCTGAGAGAATCTAATTAGGTCTCCCATGAGTATCCCAAAGGCTTATAGGGGATCTCATGGTCTGCAACAAATATCCTCCCTGATTTCCCACTCTTCATTGAACGTTCTTGAGGTGGTGACGATCCATATGGCGAGGATGAGATAATTGTTCAGTATAGATGGCGAGGAAGAGAGCATCATACCATTCATTCGAGCTCCACCAGTGGTAAGGAAGAACTATTATATAGAGAGGTGGTAAACAATAACTATTAAGAAATCCATAAGTATCCTAAGATATCGACAAAGGAGGGGATCTCAAGGTCGATAATCAATCTCCTTCCTTCAATCGCTAGCTAGGACAAGAGCTAGGACGAGAGAAGGAAAATGTAACATATAGGGAAGGGAAATTGAATAGATCATGAGCATTGGAATTGACTTATTTTCTGATTTTCAATTTCAATAACAAAACTTTGTTGTCTAGGAAGGAAATTTAAATGATGGGATGGCATACATATTTAGGGACTAAAATGTGACAGATTTTGACAGATTTTCCCATATTTTCTCTAATTTCCAATATTAGTTGGTTGAACGAGAAGCTTAGAGAGAAGCTTAAAAATGTGATGATTGTTAAGGTTGGGTAACTAATCATGCCCTTTCAACGAATATCCTTCACTTTCAATGAACCACTTGCAATAACTTATTTCCACCAAATCATGATCAACTCCTCTATTTTCATGGAGTTCCTAACAACTGTATATCCATTGGTTTATATGGATACTTATTTACCGAACTTCATTCTATCAACAACTTCTTTACGCTAGTTCAAACATAGTTGAGAGCTAGGAAAGTTTGAGTTGACATAGAATACCTTCTTGCATTCAAAGAAGTCATCCTCCACAAATAATTGCATCTCCCAATCACATCCTCTGACATGCACCCCTAGTATCATCAGACCTGACTCTGCAGTACCATCGCCTCCATTGCATTTTGTTACTGTCATCTGGTAGCATTTCCACCTACATGTTGTCCCACAAATATTTTCCCCTTGGAAAATAGACACATGTGCTCCTCTTTTTCCCTTAATATTAGGAGTCCTAGTAGTCTTACACCTCAGATAACAAGTGTCATACTTCTTCTCATCATCTTGATAGCCTACCCCTGATGAACTCCCACATCATATCATTTCTGTTATGTTTGGATGCACCTTTGCATCATCATTAACCTTCCATTTAATCCACCATAAATTACCCATATGCAAGTATATCTTCCATTAATCTACCTAATACAGAAACCCACCCATGGGGCCCCCACCCTTCATCATTCAACTCCTACAAAATTTCACCCCAATTAGGCCAAGCCATACCTCATTGGCGAACCTGTTTCTGTATGTGTATTCTCAAACCCCATTATTAATTATTCATTTGGTTATGGTATAAAGTACCTTTTAAATTTCAACAAGTATAATAGGTTTTCTTCATCATAGTTGATGGCACTTTTTCCCTGGCACACAGTAACCCATGTTTCCCTTGGTTGGGGCACCCCAATTTCATAGTCACCTCTGCAAACTATCCTTACCATGGCCAAATTCTCGACTATCACAAACATTCTTGTCCTACACCTCGATATTTTTACCTATCCTACACCCCTTTGTAGTCTCACCCATATTTGGTCGTCCCCTTGACACAAAATCATGTTTTACGGTTGCTGGCATCATTCCATTTCCCCCCAACCAAGGGTAGTTCTTAAATCTCATATATTTCGAACTTCGCCCATGTCACTAGTTTATTCACCTTTTCCTCCATATAGTTCCTAATTTCATTTCGATCAAATCAATGCCAAGAATCTTGTTTCTTCTTATAGTCGTTCCCCCTTCCTTATCGACGTCAGCAAAATTTTCCATGAAGGTCGCAGTATATTGGATCTCATTCCATTACTAATGAGGAGTCTCAGACAACCCATAAAGAGTCCTCATCACTTTATGATGTCGTTGACCCCCATAACATTCGACCTCAACAAAGCTTCATGTTACGGTGGGTCTTACTATATGATCGGTGTAGTTTTCATTAACATTCAAGGACCTCTAAATTTGATAGGCCATCAATGCCTCCAAGTCATTCATTCCTCGATTTAGAGATAGTTCATTTATTATAACCATCATATGTCATTATTGATCCACTTCATCAACATTTTTCAGTTTCAATTCTATTATTTTTGTTCCATGACACGAGCATGGGGCATGTCCACCTCGTTTGTACAAAAAAAAAATGTTGGAGAATACTTGGTCCACATATTAGTCCCCTCTCCCTCCAATGGATTAATCTCACAATTCCTCAATACAAAGTCTCTCACGCTTCTACACAATGATATCATCACCAAAAGAAACAATGATGTATTTCGGCTATATCTATGCTCCTAAACTCACACATCAGGGGGCATATATTATCAACAAAAAAATTCTCACATCAATACAAGTAATGGTTGAAGACAGTACCAACATAACACATTAATCAACATACCTCAAGCATTTACAGAACCTATTCAACAAGAAACACTATACAAAATAGTTATTAAATTTCAACATAATTTCCCCAAAGATGACTTGTGCAATCTACATGAGCCAAAACAACATTGAATGCACAAACTTCACGGTATGCACGACTGTCTCCACAAGAACCAGTGTTGATGCACAAATGGTGCATTAATGAAATTGGTCTGGCCTCAACCACTTCCATATTTGAGTGTACTCGGACAAGATTCTCCAATCGACCCAAAATCTAGCCTTTTGGCTATTGAAATGATGAGAAGTACTTTCTGAGGGATCCCATTTACACTACAAGAAAATTATGAAAAAACTTGCATTGGTACTATAAACACATGACCAAGGTATGCAAACAAAGGGAAGAAATTTGAGTATTGTTATGTTGTTCATTTGGTTTTGGAGAAGTCGTCATTCTCTTATAGCCTCTTGAACATCCATAGAAAGTGTTGCACTTATCTCCTTTTGAGAAGTTTGAAATCAAGTCTTCACCATTGTATTTCCATTTTCCATTGTTACAAGAAGAGAACTTTCTGTTTGGGGGATTCAATATCCCTCCCAAGGAGGAAGAGGGAACTCATAAGTTCCCATACTTCTCCTAGGTGTTATAAATTTGAAGATCAATCCTATTGGTAGTTATTCCTTGTGTCTCTTTCATGCATACATTTGAATTTTTTATGTTCTTAGTTTAATGTTTATTTCTTTGTTATTTCTTTCCTCATTTTCTCTCTAGTTGAACCATTAATCAAATAATCATTTTATGTGTTGTCTTGTTGGCCTAAAAATGAAATTAACTTTCTTGTTTTATTCTCACTCTAGTGCCTAAACAAGGACAACACCATTGAAAGTTGGTGGCTTGATTTTCCCAAGTTCACCTTGCAAGATGTCTTCCTCGGGCCTTCTCCTTTGCTCCAGACAGGAGACACACTTTGGATGCTCCATGTCCCTGAAATTTCATGAGTTATTTTGGTGGATTGATTTGGTGAATGATGGAACCTACTTATGCTTCTTGACTTCCTTTCATTCCCACGATCATCCCTTTTTCTTTGGGATATTGATGTTGACACTTTCTGAGCACTACCTTCACAATTGGTGCCAGATTCCTTGTTGAATTACTTGTGAAAAATATTCAAACTCTGAAGTATCTCGTCCTAATCCTTTATAATACTTTCATTATCTTCTCTATAGCTTTGCACTTCTCTATGCAGGCTTCTCATAGTTACAATCTCGTTCCTACCTCTTCTTCCATTGGATTCTATCTCAACATTTCCCATGCTAGCATGTAGACTTATGATCTCTTTTTCATGGCTATAATATCCCTAATCATCATCCATAACTTCGGTCTTCATATAATAACCAAAGTTTCTTTCTTGTACCTCTAATTCTACACGAAATTTGCATGTAATAAATATTGTTAGAACATGCATAACATAAAACATTCCATCTATTAGAATACGACTTATTCTTTATCCAAATTTATGAAGGACACAATGCACCATATATATATATGATTCCTTATATATATTCCTCTATGAAACAACTTTCCAGTGGTTGTATTCATGACTCATTCTACGTTTTGAGTGAAAACTTAAAAACATTTACAAGTTGCAATTTCCACTCTTTTACTACTCCCGAAATATATTTTATCACCTTCTGAGAAATTTTAATGCCCAAATCAAAATTTTGGGTTCACATATCTCTTCTTGTTCTTCTCAACACCTTTCCAACAACTATTCGTTTTCTCAATTTTGAGCTTCAAGATGAAAGTTATGGTCCGAAGAAGTTTTCACTGTTTTACCCAATTTATCCTTGTTTGTTATATGTGTCTTCTTTCTTTTTCTACACATTGTTACACACCCAGATTCTAAATCAAACTCCACGGTTGTCTTCTATGGATCATGATATTTTCATAGACTACTCATGTGCCCAAAATGGACTTCAAAGCTAGTTATGCCCTTTGGGAGTAATCCGGTGCCGAAATTTTACCCTTATTGTTTTGGTTGTAACTTTCTCATATGAGCTCTATTTTGCACCTAGGATAGCTCTCTCCGAGCTATTTTATTTGAGTTGCAAATACATAGTGTACCCTTGTACACTCTATTCTCATGGGTTTTTATTGGCTAAAAACGTCGTTTAAGGCCTCAAAATTGTCTCGCAAGTTAATGACCTTCAAAAATATGAAAAAAGAAAATCATATAAAACTAATTGTTTTATTGTTATAATTTTTTTTTAAATATGAGTCGTCAATCTCAAATCATGTGAAATATGATCTTTTGATCGATGCTCCATTAGTGATCGATCGATCATTGATTCTCATTGCCAGACCAAACTTATCTGTAAATATCCCTAACACCCAATCAATAGTCGTCAGTCATTTCTCTTAGCAAACAATTTCAATACCTTGTTAAATTAGCTAACCCGACCATCCACCATCAACTGTCGACAATCCTCGTTAACTGACAAAACACTTTTCTAGTTTGGCCAACCCGATCATTGGCCATCGACCATCCCTGTTGGATGATGTGGCATGACATATGGATGTTGATGTGGAATGGCACGTAGACTATAACATGGCATCAAGATAATGTGGCATGATACATGTATGTTGACGTCGGATGACATGTCATCAATCTCTTTTCTCCATCGTTCATTGACCATTTCTCTTGGACAACCTGAACACCTCGTTGATTCGACCGATACCCGACCATCATCCCATCGACCATCGACAACTTCTCTTGCTCGATTGACACACTTTGTTGAATCAGTCGACACCTGAACATCAACCCATCGACCATCAGTGATTTTTATTGGCCACTGAAAACACTTCGTCGAATCCAACTGACCCAACCATCGGCGATTTCCTTTGGCCAACTCTAGTAGTTAGAAAATTTTCAACTAAACTCCCGATGAATTTGGATCATTGATCTCCCATTGAGAAATCATCTCAACCATCGATCTACAAACTCCGTCCAACTCTTTCGATGCCTGATCATCAGCCATTGATCATCACAAATTTATTTTGGCCGAATAAAAATATTCTCCAATTTGGTCGACTCGACCATCAACTATCGGTTGTTTCTCTTGGAGAATTTCCATCACTTATAAATTTTCGACCAAATTCCCGATAAATTTAGGTCGTCGATATTTAAGCCAAGATGATCTTGACCGTCGATCGAATCCAACCTTCCAATAGCTGAAATGAACCCAGACCATCAATCTGTTTCAACTTCTCAACCATCGAAAATTAATCTCATTTATCGATCTACTTAACCTTTCAAACAACCGAAACCTTTTAAATTTTTTTAAATTCATTAAAATGAATATAGGCCATTGATCTCACCTTCGAACATGATCGTGGTCATCGATTCATCAAATTTGTCCAAATTCTATAGTGGCCATTTAAAACTTGAATTTCAACCTTCCAAGTCGAATTTAAATCTACAACTTTTTATATTGGCTCCATTGAACCTCTTAAACAGTTTTAAGTCCTTTAAACTTGAATTTTTCTCACAATTTTTTGGATTTCGCTCTAATATTTCTATTTTTTCCCCCAAATTCATCACAGACAAATATGCAACAATGAATTTTCCCAATTCAAAATTGTCTTATACCATACAAGCCTGATGTTTGAACCAGTGGCTATGATACCATAAAGTAACATACCCCAGTGTAACGAGGACCATTACGTGGGGAATGATCATAAAACAAAATATGCTAACTAATTAACTTCTTGCATATTCTAGATACAAATTGAAACTAGATTTATCTATTGTATGTTACCATTAATTAAATGCATCTACACCATTTTTAAACAACATGAATGCAACTAATAAACTCCATTAAAACAACATATAAATTTGTTCTCGTACTGATAGTAAAATACAACAATTTAAACACATAATGAAAAAAGAAACAAGATAAAACACTTATCTTTTAGAAACAATTGTGCAACCAGCTACTTGGGACGGATGTTCCACCCAACCATTACTATCAGACAAAGAATGAAGTCTGTAAAAGACCCTATAGACAATCGACAACAGAAAGGCATCTACAAAGTGTCATGTTCATGTGGGAAATGTTACATTGGTGAAACTGGACGATCATTCCAGGTAAGGATTAAGGAACACGAAGAAGACATTAGAAATGAACGCACCCGCACTTCCACCTTAGCAGAACACTCCCTCAAAACCAAACATCATGTTTTCCTTGAGGATACCAAGATACTAGCAAAAGAGGGTCACTACTACAAAAGACGCCTAAGAGAAGCTCTGGAAATAATCAAGCACCCCAATAACATGAACAGAGACAGTGGCCTGGAGGTAAGTAGCTTTTGGCACCCATTAATCAACCAAATAAGGGACCATCATGGACCAAATCAGGTATGACACCGACCTTTTCCTTTCCTTTCCCTACTTGTTTCAGTTTAATTTGAATAAGTTCTTAGTTCTAGGGGCCTATCTAGTCTTACTACTACTATAAAATTCTAATTTAAAACTTGTCACTATATACTTTATTAATTAAACCCTATATACCCTAATCCTTTTACAAACCCTAAAACCCTCATTAGATATTATTATCCTACAAACTTATATTAAAACACTATCATTTCAAATAACTAGATTTGATTAAAACCTAAGTGCTTTAAAAAACCCTAAATGATTAAAGAAACCTAGATTTAACACTATCATCAATATTGGCACCTAACTATAATATCCACACTTAGGTAATAATCATTAATCATTGACTATAATCATGTGATATTAATATCCTAATCACCTTAAAAATAATCACAAATAACCCCACTACATATACACTAACACTATTAAATAATTAGGAGTAAAAACTAATTACCTGAAACCCTAAACAAATAAATAATTAAAAAGCCTCCTATAACCTAGATTTTTATATACTTATACACACTAATTATTATCCTAATCATAAACAAGTAATACTCATATTTAATCAATCTATTAAATTGTCATGACTAAACCCTAAAAATAATTAATAAACAACTCACTCTCAAAACCCTATATTTAAGTCTCATTAATTCAATTAAATTCAAAAATTAGGATAGCTGACTTAGTTAACTTTTAAATTAAAAATTGTCTTACATTTAAAGCATTAATTGACGACGATCAACTAACTCTCATTCGATGATTATTCCTGATGATGAATCCCGATTCAGATTCGAAACGTCGATGACGAAATGACACCAACTGTGGATTATCCAAACAACACATGCGGAAATCCTCACCACAGAAACTTAAAAACAACAACCATAGACTTGATGTTCAAAATCTCAATATCAAGTCACTCCCGAGTTGGGTCTATGTTGGAGCAATCTATTTTGGGAGAAAAGTTCGAGGAATAAGGAAGAGTGTAGAAAACGAGGAAGGAAGCTAAGGAATGGACCAAAGAAGCAACGCACATCTAGAATCAAGGAAAAGTAGTGCGAGGAAAAGAAGAGTCAAAGAAAGAAATGATTCGATTGAATACTAACCGCACGCAGGAGGTTGTAAAGTGGAAAAACCTAATCCACTAGGGTTAGGGTTTTGGTAATCAATGTAATGGGTTTTAACCCATTTTCGGTGGTATAAATATATGATATATGAGGAAACTAGGGGAGATCTATCTGATTATTTTGGTAGAGAGTTTTGGAGAAAATTATTGAGTCAGTTTTTGAGATGATTTTGTTTTGGAGTGGTAAATGAGGGTCAAGTCGCAAGATGTGGAGCTTGGTGCAACACTGGTCAGCCTCACCATTGCTAAACTTATGATGTAATGTGCACAAAATAATATTTTGAAGAAGATTAATAAAGAAGAATAGAATGCCAAACGTTTGTGGACGTAGCCCAGGGGAGGTGAACCATGGTAAAATATTGTGTAAATGTGTGGAACGTGTTCTTTATGATTTTCAATGTATTTTATGATGAATGAATGGATAAATGAACGAATATGTTAAGGTTAATTTGTAGTGTGCACTACGTTAGACATGTTATTTTTCTTGCAGAATGAATGTTAAAGGTTAAATTAATGGTATATATGAATAATGGTATGGTAGAATGATGAATGATGAATGATGAAGTTGAAGTATAAATAGGTCTAACATCCCCATGAGAATCATCCCTTCCATTATTGCAAACATCTGGGTCATGCAATCACCCATAAGACATCTCGGGTGAGAGTGTAAGTCGAAGGAAATAGAAGGCAGTGCTGGATCCGACGAGAAGCATTCGACTTAGAGAAATATGACCTCGGAGGAGGGAGATGATGTGTACCTGGCGTCGACCAATACACAATCAGATCAAGATGTTTGGTTGAATGACTCAGGATAATCCTATCATATGACACCAGATAAATAATGGTTCTATGAATTTGAACAATATGATGGGGGTGATGTGTTCTTGGGGGACGAATTGACAACCAAAATTTTCATACAGGTAAGAGTCTGACTAACTTTGTAGGATGGGAGGAAAAGAACCCTTCTAGGTGTGCTACATATTCTGGGTTTGGAAAGAAACCTGATATCTGTCAGTAAAATGAGTGATCCAGGTGTGCATAATCTGTTTCAAAAGGATTCATGTAAGATGGTAAGAGGTGAGATGGTCTTAATGAAATGATTTTGGATTGGTACCCTGTACAAGTTGTTAGGGAATTTCGACTTTAATGGATGCAACAACATTGTTTCTCCTGAAATCAAATAAACTACGACTCGACTTGAATCAATGTCAACAAAACTCAACTCCACTCAAGCCAAGTCAGTTCAAATTGACTCCACAAGACATGATGAACTCGACATGGCCAGGTTATGGCATGAGAGGATGGGACACATTGGAGAAAAATGAATTCAAGCTATGCAAAGAAAAGGTATGGTCGAAATTTTTCTTGAATGTGGTTTAGAAGTCAACTTTTGTGAATATTTCATATATGGGAAACAAATTCGGGTGAGGTTCCCATCTGGAGTGATAAGGGAAAATGGGATTCTAGAACTAGTGCATAGTGATGTGTTTGGCCCAGTTACAATGCCTTCACTTGGTTGATCACTATATTATGTCTCCTGCATAGATGATTTTTCCAAGAATACATGGATATATGTCCTGAGGAATAAATCATAGGTTTTTTAGATATTTAAGGAGTTTAAATCTCTTGTGTAAAACCAGGCAGAGAAGAGGATTAAAGTGTTGAGAACTGATAATGGTGGTGAATTCTATGGAAAGGAATTTGATCATTTATGTAAGTAGTGTGGCATAACATGCCAAAATAACACACCATATACCCCAAAGAAAAATGGAGTTGCCGAGAGAATAAACATAACGTTGATGGATAAGGAAAGGAGCATGCTCAGTGGTGTTGGCCTCACACATGAATTTTGGGAGGAGAAATTCAATGCTACAAGATATATGGTGAATATGTCTCCTTCGTCGACACTAGTCAACATGACTCCAAATGAGGTATGGTCAGGTAATATTCCTTCAATGGCACATCTCAAAGTATTCGGATATGATGCATTTGTGCATGTTCCCAAGGAAAGGAGGAGAAAGATGGAAAAGAAGGAAGTCTAATGTATTTTCATCGGATACAAAGAAGGGATGAAAGGATATAAGCTCTAGGATCATGCATCAAGGAGAACAATGTACATTTGAGATGTGGTCTTCAGAGAAGTTGACGGTAAATCTGAGCCTAAGGAAGCTTTTCAGACCGAGAATAATCATGATACAATGCGTTTTGAATTGAGGAACGAAGAAGATGATTCATATGAGTCAACTAAATCTAAGGAAGAGGTGAAACAAAATACTTCAGTGATAAGGAGGTCAGAAAGAGTAAGAAAAATGGTCGAAAGGTATATTCTTCCTGACTTTTGTTCCACATTCATGTTAACTTCCATTGACGATCAACCCAAGTCAACTGGTGAGGCAGTTGAATCGATAGAGGGTAAACTCTGGAAGGATGCCATGGTTGAAGAGATGGAATCCTTGTACAAGAATGAGGCATGGGATTTATTAAAGTTAGCTAGTGGAAGGAAGCTCTTCGGTAGCAAGTGGGTGTTCAAGAAGAAGATGAATGTCGTAGGTCAAGTTGAGAAGTTCAAAGCTCGATTGGTAGTGAAAGGATATTCCCAAGTCGAGGGAGTCAACTTCGGTGAGATTTTTTCCCCTGTTGCAAAACTAACTTCCATTAGAGTACTAATGTCTTTGGATACAACATTTGATATAGAAATAGACTAGATGGATGTGAAGACAACATTCCTACATGGGGACCTGAAAGAATTAATCTACATCAAATAACCTGAAGGATTTGTAGTAAAGGGAAAACAAGAGTTGGTGTGCAAACTCAAAAAATCCTTTTATGGTCTAAAGCAATATCTAAGGATGTGGTACCAAAAGTTTGACACATATATCCTTAGTTTGGGATTTGTGAGAAGCAAAGTTGATCACTGCATATATTCCAAGGAAGATGGTGGGAATTTCATATATGTAGCTTTGTATGTTGATGACATGTTGTTGATTGGAAACAACATGGATGCAATAAAGAAGGTGAAGAAACAACTATCCTCAAAGTTTGACATGAATCATCTTGGTGTAGATAACTTCATTCTAGGAATGGATATTAAGAGAGATCGAGCTGATAGAAATATATAGTTGAATCAGACGAAGTATATTGAAACAACTCTGAAAGATTCAACATGCAGGATTGAAAATCGGTGAAGGTTCCAATTCCTATGGGAGCAAGGCTTACTGTTGAACAATGTCCAAATACAAAGGAATATATAGAGGACATGGCACATGTTCCCTATGCAAGTGTGGTTTGTATTCTAATGTATGTGATGGTATTCACTCAACTAGACATTTCCCATGCTATGGGAGTTTTGAGAAGGTACATTTCGACACCTGGAAAGGAGCATTGGATAGCTATCAAGAGAGTATTCAGGTACTTGTGTGGAACAAAGGACTATGATATATGATACCAAGGAAAACCTAGAGGTGATAGTGGTAAATTAGATGTACATGGATTTGTCGACGCCGACTGGGCTGGAGATCCTGATCGACAAATGTCAACTAGTGGATATGTCTTAAATATGTTCAGTGGAGAAATAAGTTGGATGAGTAAGCAAAAGGTGGTCGTAGCCTTGTCAAAAATATAAGATAAATACATGGCGGCCACTCATGGAAGAAAAGAAGCGGTATGGATTCAAAGGTTGTGTTCAGGAATCGGTTTTGAGTAGAGAGTTATGAAGGTAAGTTGTGACATTCGAAGTGCAATATTTCTAGAAAAGAACCATGCTTATCATTCAAAGACTAAGCACATTGATGTACAATACCATTCTGTAAGAGATATGGTGGAAAGTAACAAGGTACTACTAGAGAAAGTAGACATGTTGGAAAACAAATAAGACTCATTGACCAAGTTTGTGAGTGATGTGAATTTATCTTGGCGTAGAGAGGCAATTGGAATTGTTGCCCTGGGTCTTTGAGAGAAAGTTCAAGAATATCATGTTTCAACAAAGAATACAACAAGTGGGATAATGTTGCGTTGTTATATTCTTTGCAGTGAAAGTCTAGTTAACATGAATCGAATGATGGTCAAAGTCGAGGTAGATCGACAACATCAACATCAATTTGAAGTCGAGGTGGATCGACACCAAGTCAAAGTCGAGATAGATCGACAACAAGTCGAAGGTCAAGGAAGTTGACTAGGTAAAGTCGAAGTCAAAGATATCAATGGAAATTCAACCAACAAGAGGTTGAAGTGTGGGCGTGATACGACTGACTAGAGATCGAATGAAGGCCGACTGGTAGTCGACTAGTAAACCCAACTTGGAGTCGACTCTAATAGAATCTTGGGATTTGTGGGATTTTTGGGATTTGTAGCCAATGATATGCATAGATCTGTAACTGTTTTGGGCGCCAAGGTTTCCAGGGTAAAATGTTGGTGTAATGTGTGATTGTTTGTGTCATATGCACTCTTGATTAAATTATTCTTCTCTTATGCTAGGATTGGTGTGGAATTTCCCTTCATTTCCTGAAAATTTGTAGATGTATGTGTTTAGTGATTTGCATGAGGCATATTTATGTTACTTTCCAGATTTATTACATGAATGGATATTGAGGTTGAAGGATAAGTCTAGTAGAGTGGACTACTGAGAATATTGTGTGGTTGGAAGGGGTCAATAATAAATTCACACACGCAGTGGATTTATGGCTAGATAGTTTTATTGTAGGGTTTATTACTAAGTTTGCAGTTGAGCTACAAATTCCTACACTGGTGTAGAGCAGGAGTTTCTGAAGGGACCAAGAGGAAGGTAGATTCGATCACTTTTCATGTCGATCGAGATCTTACTGCATGATAAAGAAGTGATGACAATGGATTCAGACAAATAAATCACTCTGTGTGCATTGGGGAACTAGGGGGAAGCACTAAGGAATATATGAGATATGGAGACGGCTCTTGGCAAAGGCTGTAAGAAGGAAGCAATGGACCCTATTATGATGAATGAGGAACAAACCAAGGAAATAATGGAAAGAGAAGGAGTGACGTGTAGCGGAAGACCCTACCAATATAATATAAATAGGTAAAAAAGGGTAGTAGCTGAGTGAGAGGGATTGGAAAATGATGAGGAAGAGGTAGAGGATCTTTGTGTGATGGGTCATATTGGATAAATATTGCATGCCACATATTAGAGGAAAACTAGAGGTCAGGGGTCTGGTGTAGAAGAAGGCTCTCCATTCCAAATATGGATTATTTTGGAACCCACAACTTCATGTGTGACTAAGACATATGAAGAAGAAGAAACATTTAGAAAATAAGTGATATGTGGTAGAAGGATTTTAGTGGGACATGGGTCCAGTGTAAATTCAAGTAAAATTATAAGTTCAATTAGTAGCAGTGAAGTATCTACACCACATGGAGGTGGTAGTAAAAATAAAATCACAATGGTAGGAGTAGATACAGCTATTTGGTTACCACAGTTCTGTGGAGAAGGGTCAGATGACCTAGAGAAGCATTTTTATTTGTCAGAATATTTGGGAAGTTAAGAAGATTACAGATGAAGATAAAAAAGTGGTGCAGTTGGTGATCACATTCAGAGACCGTGCACTGGGCTGGAATATGGGCCTCACAATAAACAGTCCACAAGGAGCACCTACAACTATCATGGATGTGAAGAAGGCATTGATCAATGAATTTTAGTGACCTAGTTCAAATGATCAGTTCATGAATGAGATGATAGAGATCAAACAGAATCCAGGTGATTCATTCTGTGAGGTTTATCAAAAGTTCAAAAGACTAAAAGGTAAGTTGAATTTTCCTATCACAAATATGCAACATAGACACTTATTTGTTAATTCATTATTAAAACATTTGAAGTATCCATTGAGGCAAGAAAATTTTCAAAATCAGGTTGAGGCCTTGCAAGAAGCCTTGCAATTGGAGGATAACCAATATAATCATACATATACAATTGTGGAAGAGATGATAGCATATCTAATGAACCTGACATTTTATTTGAATCAGAATAAAGGAAATGAAAAGAGGGAATATGTATGGTGCACATTTTGCAGAACAAAAGGTCATCATAAGAATGAGTGCCCAATATTTTCATAGTACTTGGGGATATTAATGTTGAATACTTTATCCACAGGAGGACCATGGTGTGAGATATGTAGAACACATGGACATTATCCTTATCATTGTACCATGATGCAAAAGTATCAAATGGTGTCCAAGACTATATTTTTTAATTTTTGTAAGTCAATTCGACATGAAGACAAGGATTGTAGAACCTTGGAAATAATGAAGGAGATGACATTAGATACTTATAGGGTGCAGGTTGAATTAATGATAGTACAACCTGCACAACAACCACAATATAATAATGCACAACAATTTATAGTGCAACCAAAGTATAATAACATGTAATAATTTGGAGCACCGCCACAGTATAACAACACATAGCAGTTTGCAACACTATCACAGTATAATAATGTGCATCTGTAGTACAATCAAAAACCACAATATAATACACCACGCAGATACAATCAAGGTAACAAAGGAGAGGGTCATGGAGGAAGAGGATTTGGAGGAGGTCAAGGACAAGTAGTTTTTCACAACTTTCAGAAACCTAGACTCTATGCAAGTTATTGTCCACAACCACCTACGACATGTATGTATTGTCACACAACAAATCATGAGACAAAAGATTGTCCAAAATTTTTGGTAAAGATACAGGACAAAAGGAACCAGAACAATCAAAATTTTCAATGGATTGTTGTGGAAAACATAGAAGAGGATGGGAAGAAGATAAATATAGCTACTAGAGGTGGAGCCAAGACTGGAGTAGATGCAACAAAGAAGGATTAGGACTAGTACCAGTGGGTCAGAAAGAATACAACACCCCAACATAATTTTGATGCATGCAAAGAGGAAAGACATGATATTTTGAAGGAGAATATTGTGTCTACTTCTGGTACAAATATAGGAGATGATGTAAAAGTGTATGACATGGCTCACCTATTTGATTAGACCAGCAAGGAACAACCATCAGAACAAATAATTAATTTGAGAAACTTTTTGGGGTCTTGTGTGAAGTTGTTAAATGATAAAAACTTTTTACAAGTATTATAGAGTCTGTTAGAAAAGTGAAATTCTAGAGAAGAGATGAAATCGAAACACAAGAGAGTCAATCGGGTTTTTAAGAAGAGAAGAACAAGTAGGGAGTTCAGGTTGAATGCAAACATTGGAGATTTCAATATGGGTGATATAATATTAGACTTAGGGTCTGAAGTAAATGTTCTTCCTAAGAATACATGGGAAGCTATGGGAGAACCTACACTGGGATTTTCACCTATTCAGTTGAAGTTATCAAATTAGCATAGAGTGGTACCAATTGGTAGATTGAAGGGTATGCCAATAGATCTAGATGGAGTTCACACTATGGTAGACTTTGAAGTAATTTACATAGTAGATAACACTTCACCATATCTAACATTGTTGGGGTTGGATTAGTATTTTGACAATAAGGATATTATCAACTTGAAGACTAGAAAAATGATGTTTGAATCAAGAGAATACAGAGTTATTGTGCCATTATATCCTTCAAAAGGAGGAAGGTATGTTGAACACGCAACGAAAAAAATTATTACAGAAGACATAAACCAATTGTATAGAACTATTGTGCGAGAACAAGATTATGTGAACCCGACAACATATGAAATGTTGAGTTGGAGAAGCATTAGTTCATGTACCTCAAACTCTAAAACAACACTAGATAATTGGCAGCAATGATTGCATGAGTTATCTACGAGAAGATGCACAAGGATGACACACGCACTAAGATGGGTTGGTATAGAGGTAAGGGAACCACCCACTTTTTATGGTCGGAATGATTTAGAGGATTTTTTAACAAAATTTGAGTTATAAGTTTTTGAAAGTCAGAGGTTACCAGTTGTTGTAGGAAAATCTCCCTACGGACAGGTAGATTGCCTCAAAGAGCTTGACCCTAACTCTAAAACAGAAAATGCTTAACGTGGACACTGACTTCCTTTCAAATCTATCCAAACTAACATATGAGAAGGGAGGATAACATAAGTACCTCTTTATCGACGTTTGTCCCTGCACTCTCCAAGTTGCGCTCCGATCCTTTGCTCCTCGCTGGATCCTATGGACAAAAAAAGATACGACCACTTCCTACTCTATTGATATTAGCTTGAAAACAGATCTATCTATCAACGATAAGTTCATGTAACATCAGACACAAACTAGAAAGAAACAACTCAAGCGTGTCATATTAATGAGAATAACGACAACAATACTTACAATCGTAGATACGAATGCGATAGCTTCGTCAAGTCCCCTTCGTCTAACCCTTGCCTGAAAGATCCACAACTTGGATGAAAACAGCTTCACTAATCACTCTCCTTTGGCTGACTGTGTGTTTCCTATGAGATCATAGGTTTCATGCTTAGCAATTCCTCCACCTTTCCACCATCTTGGAGCCTGCTTATATAGGTTGAGAGGAGCTTAACCTATTGAGTTATCTTTAGAACAAGTTAGGGAACCTTCTCCTCAGATCAGGGATCTCTTGATGAAACCAAGAATTCGAATACAACTGCCTCCTAATCTTGAAAGATCCTCCCCTTATTCTCCTCAACGGGCCAACTACTGCCTCAGA